>JAGDQP010010585.1:0-55383 GCA_022664845.1 Lepisma saccharinum | reverse complement strand
AGAGAGAGAGAGAGAGAGAGAGAGAAGGCACACAAACACACACGCACAAGATCCACGCAGAGATGAGAGAAACGTTTGTGGAGAAATACTTGCAAAAGGTCAGGGTCAAAGTATCAACATTACTTCTCCCCCTTTCTTGAACCATCCAAACCCAAAGAGAGATCCTCTCTCTCTCTCTTCTCTCTGAGGACGTTTTGTTCCTCACACCTCCTCGCCTTCAATGACAGAAAAACAAAACCCTTCTCGACTGCAAAGCAAGCTTTCCTCCTTCCAATTAAGTGTGAGTAAGAAGAACAATGCAAACTACGGCTCTGCATACAGAAATTTCCACCAGTTTTAAATGCCGCATTCTCTTCCACTTCTCATGGTCCTGCTACACGTAGCCGCCGCCACTGAAACAATCCCCTTGAGGCTTGTACTTGAGGGCTAAAGTTATTCAACCGACATCTAGTAGCGGACACCAGAATCAATAAAGAGGGTAGTAGTGGGGAAGATAGGGTTATGTTTGCATCAACCGTAGTGGATAAGCAACAGCCGTTAAATGAGTCCACACTCGGTTCAGACATAAAAAGGAAAGGTTTTCGTGGTTAATAGGCTACATGTTGAAGTTTGTAGACGAAGTTTTAAGTTTTCTGTCTTTTTTTTCTTCTACGTATAGTACATGCCGCAGAAAGAACTTATTTCTTGTTTCAAAATTTAAGTCGTAACTTTCAGCGCAACATTTTCGTAGTTTGACTTTTGCTGCAGTGACCTTGCTATTTTGTAAAAATGGAAAATTTTAAATCTCAAGAATCTAGTCTGCTTTATACTTTTCTCTGTCTTGCTTCCATCAATCCATCCATCTATCTCTCCATCCATCAATACATTCATTCATCCATCTGTCTATCTATCTGTCCCTACACTGTGCAGTTATTACATACATACGCAGGGCCGGATTTACCACTAGGACCACTAGACCCATAATTTATTCCAAATTTTGCCCTTGTAATTTACGCTATTTATGTACGATTTGTGTACATGAGGAAAACTTAAATGTATTTTACTAATCTGTCTTTTCGGGTTTGTAATAGGTAGGTACCGTGCGTTCGAATCCTGCTGCCACGTCCTGAATGAGGTTTCTCAGTGTTACCTTCGGTGTCACCAGACAAACATCAGGAAGGTACCTTAACTTAGACACCGACCGCTACCCTCCTATTCCCTATCCAGGTCAAATACAAAGATGGATAAAGACCTTAAAATTTCAAAAATATCTTAACTTGTTTCCCTGCCTTGACTTTATATCTTCAAGAGATAAATATTTCCGGATATTGTGTTTAACGTTGAAAGAGCTGCCCACATATTCAACATAGCGAATGAGTTTTAGTATTGCTTTTGTCCATGTCTAGAGACTTTGTAACTTTGAAGTTGCTACTTTTTAGGAGCAACGTAATGACGGGTGGATTGATATACTGACTGATAGATAAACTACAGGTTTCAATTCTGTAAAGCTTCATTTCCTTTTTCCTACATGAAGATAAGTGGCAACAGGGATGAACCAGTATATGTTAAACAGTGAGTAGAAATTGTGATGACTTTACCATAGTTTAATTTACTTTAAACTGTTTTTGTAAGAATAAAAATAGTTTGTATTACCTTCTTGTTGAGTATAATTAACATGTCTTCCACAAGTAACCTACAGTAATTTAATTAAAATTAGTCGTTGTAGGGCTATGTATTTAATGACATTGTTTTATTATTATTATTTTATTAAAAGATATTTTAAAATAGCCACATTACCAGAGTTAAATAATTATTATCTCGTTATTACTATTATTAATGGCGAGAGAAAGGAGAAGACAAATGTATCGTAATGTGAAGGTAAGAAGGGGAAAGTAACGTAAGAGGTAAGGGTGGGAACTGAAAAGGAGGGGCGGGGGCGCTAGACGCATACATCCGGTCCTGCACATAAGCAGATAGGAATTTCTTCTGGGAATATGGAATACATGTGTGAAATATTATAGGAATTTCGTGGTCCGTATATGAAATATGCCAACGTCTGCCTTGGGAAGATTCCACAAATATCCCATTTTTACAAATATAATTTGTCTTTAAATATATTCTATATTTTTTTATTCTTATGACGTTAAAATACGACATTATCACTTATCTTTCTTTACGTTTCAGTATATTTTTATTGTTTGGGAATTCGTTTGAATATTCCTTCATGAAAACAAACATATTCCTAAACAATGTTTTCAAACTTTCAATGTTTAGGAAATACTTCCAGACCATCAAGACGTAATATTCTTGAAATCGTATATTCATATATGCCTGAATATTCATATCAACACATCTTATGTTCATATGTAACATATCTTTTCAATTACCTATTAGGGCTGTCTATATTTTATGTTTTGTAAGAACGCAACCATCCAAGAAATAACATTTTTTGCGAGCAATGCTGAATCACTCTGTGAAGTGTAGCGTACAATTACAAAACCCTTTGGAAGAACTAATTTCTTTTCGTAGGAAACTGAGTTGAAAATGAAGCATGGTATTTTGTTCGTTCGTTTTACTACAATGTCTTTCAAAATAATAAAAACTTGAATATTTTAAGTATAAAATAACTTCTCGTGTATGTTACAATAGTTCACATCATACAAATGCCTTAAAGTTTCATTTGTTATCATCGGTTCACTGGCACACAATACATTATAACACTACAAACACTTTATGTAAGAATCTTTTGTCTTTTAGTATACATTAATTCTAGAGTCAAACTGTTGAATGACTATTTGCTACACACTTCTGTTTGTGGGACAATCGCAGTAATGATCCTTTCCCCTTAATAGAGAAAGGTTTTGACACACTGACTATCCCTGGGCATACCTCTTTACCCCCAAAGAAAGCAGTCACATGGTGTTAGATCTGGTGATCTGAGAGGCCAAGTTAGATAGCTTGGATCAGTGATAGCACGACGTCTAGTCCGGTGGTTTAGTGTTTTTGTGTCAGTGTACACACGGTGCCAATAAGACTTCGAGACCTTTGTTAACAAATTAAGAACACTAATTTATTGTATCCCTTAGAGGGACTTTATTATAAGCATATGAAAAGTTCTTAATTTCTTTTAAACACTGTATATTTAACTTGAATTTCTGACTGGGCCTGAATGATTTTCGGTCTGATTTTATCTTAAATTTGGTTGGTAATATCTATTTAGAAATAAATGCTAAGAAAACAAAAACGAAAGAAGTAATCCATGAATCTCCTGATGGAACTGTGGTAAGATATAACATCAGTCATTATGGCAGTACTGAGAAGTGTTTGAACCTAGTTGATCGTATCGAAATCAATTCCAGGCCGCGATGCATGTCACTATACTACATCGACTTCTTAAACCAATGACTCTCTTTGTGTTAAATCACTTCTTCTAATTAGGTTTTCTGTAGGAATGGAAACGTAAGAACTTCATTATACATGAAAAAACTTTGTCGTGACAGATAAAATAGCCGTTGCATGCCTAAATGCACACCTTGAACTATTAGTTACTGAATTTAAAATGCAATGGGTATTCTCTCCTGTACAAACAGATCTTCGACTTTCTCGCTATTAGGTAGATTTCGAAGAAAATATACCTATCGAGATCGGTACGATATGAAAGTGTATATTTATATATATATTAACACGCTAGCGGCCATAATTTTGAAGATATTTGAACCAAATTTTTATATGTTGTTTCTAGGCTTAATAACTCGGTTAAGTTCGTTAATGAGCAAAATCGGTCGCCATCTTGGATCCAAAATGGTCGCCCAACCCATTGTTGTATAGAATACACAGCCTAAACCGCTGGGGCTATTGAAATCAAATTTGGCATAAAGGTACAACATCACTTTTTGATTGTGAAAATGTTACCTAACAAGTTCAAAGACGCCATCTTGGATCCAAAATGGCGGACCTAAAAATCCATTTTCCACACCGTTTGAGCTAGAGATACGAAATTTGGCATAAAGGTGCATTATGACGAGTAGCTTAGGGAAATATCACAACATTTGGGAAAAGTCGCCATCTTGGATCCAAAATGACCGCCCAAAATCCCATTTTGCACACCGTTTGAGCTGGATAAATGAAATTTTACTTGAAGTTGTACTATCACAAGTAGGTCACGACAAAATAAGAAAACTTTCAAAAAGTCGTCAACTTGGATCCAAAATGGCCGCCCCAAAAACCCAATTTCCAAATCATTGAAGGTAGAGAAACGAAATTTTCAATGAAGGTGTATGACCAAGAGTAGGTTACAATAAATGGGGCAAATCTTCCCTTTGGGGTGCAGCCAACCGTGGGAGGGTGAAGATGTACTCCGTGGTGGTGTAGTGCTGCAGGAAGATTTTGGTTAAGATAAAGGAGGCGCATCCTCTCAAAAGCACTGAAGTTGGGGGGCGAGCCCCGGCTCCCAGCGAAACTTCGAAATCTACCTCAGCCTGTAGGCCTACCGAAAGGGATTTTTTTGTATCAAGAACAGGATCTTCGAAAAATGTTGATACCATGTGAGAAACAAATTAGTTAGATGGTTCAACACGACGATTGAGTTTCCTACCAAAGTTGCGCCGAGTGGTTATAACAGATTTGATTTCAATATATTGCAGTGCAGCGCACCATGAAGAAGAGCGTACAGCGTTACCAACTTATCACACTTAAAATTCGCATGTGGAAATGGTCAGGTGCTTCAGTGTAACATAGAAAAGAACGTTGAAATTTGATGCAGATGTGTATAATAAGTCACATTAAGTCAATTCCGGGAATTAAATCATCATACATTGTGACGTTTATGTACCCGATATTTTATTCTTTAATGAATGAGCTTATTATGATAGTAATTACTTTGAAATTTTACTAAGTGACTGGTACATGTGTTTAATTTACGTGAAGCCTTCAAGAAAAAAATATTGTTCTGCAAAAATGATGGTTACTAATAGTTAATATGAAGTGAATATCGCCATGTGTTTGTTTCGGAACTAAATTCAAAGAAACCCACTATCTGTTGGGACCAACTTTCCATACTCAGCGTCAAGTGATTCTTACTTCTTTGCACTCACACGGTAAGTAAATATTACATCTGTGCACTTTCAAAAATGAAGTACATAATCTCATCGAATAAATGGGAAGCAAAAAGCTATGGAAGAAGAGAGTAAAAAAAACACAAAGAAGGAAAGAAGCTGCAGTCCACATATGAATATTTTAGTATTCTCGTCAGATGTTCCAACGAAAAAGACCAGAAGGATGCAAGGGGAAAAAATATGATAAAAAATAAAAAAAATCGTAAAGGCAAGGACCAAATACGTGTCTTGCAGATTTTGATATCTTGGCGGTCCGCCCTATCTTCCCTTCCCCTCTACTCCTTTTCGTAAAGAAGAAAATATTCTGTAAAGGTTTCTGACTAACTGACACGTCTTGTCTCCTGCGGCCATCATGTAAGATGCCTGAGAACTGCTGTCTTCTCCTTCTCCTCCAGCCGCATCTCTCTTTCACTTGCTTGGCTTATCCCAGAGGAGATGAGATCGACTAAAACATCTGTCGTCTTGTGTCAGTCGGAGAGTTAATAGAAAATGACTCATGAAGAAAAATTGAACCCCAGCCTTGAGACTCGATTTCTCTAACTGAGAATCTTCTTAAACTTGGAGATACCTCTCCTTTCAGTTTCTCTTAAAACATACTACAGCACTTGTCTGTCCTTTCTCGTATTCATATAGTAAATAGAGTCCAAATCAATTTATCTTGTACCCAGCATACCTAAAGCAGTTTGTTGAGTGTTAGTTTTGGATTCGAACCGTCCTGAGTTCAAATCCAGAGACCGGTCATCCTGACTGAGCTAATGATACTTTCAAACTTGACTATGGCCAACGTTTGATTTGATTTGATTTATTTTGACTGATAAAGTTAAGGCTATGTAGCCTTCTCTTCCACGTTACCAGTAACATGATTAAGCATTTAACATTATACTCTTACATCAATACACTTACAACTAGGATACAAATAAACATTAAAATATCTTATTCCACTCGCACATACATACATACATACATACATGAATACTTAATCTAGGTTTGAAACATATTATATACTGCTGTCATATACCACAACAACAACAAATACTGGTACATTTCTATAAGTTATAAATTAACTAATTTATTCACACAATTGTGCACACAATATTGTGTGGGGCAATCTGATCGAATCCAACAAGAATGATGGAGAACTGCTGCTAAATATTTTTTCTCTTTTTCTCTCTAATAAATGGGAAGATTACAAATATCTGGATTTCATTTCTGCTACTAATATGTTACTATATTTCCTTTTGAATATTACGCTTGATTGCTTTTTCGTGAGCTCTGAAGGGATCGAGTTCCACAGCCGTGTTCCCGTTGCAACAAAAGCCTTGCTGTACTGGCATGTTCTGTGTCTCAGTATAACTAAGAGGTTATCAAATCGTCTGCTTCTGTGTGTATCACAGGGATGTTGAAAGAGATCTGATAGATACTGAGGACTAGTTTTCATTCCTGCCTTATGAACGTGATAGGCAATGTGAAGCACTCTTCTTGTTTTCAAGTCTAGCCAGTTCAATTTTAGTCTGTGTGGTGTTACATGGTCATATTTCCTGGCCCTAACAACGTACAACGTACTGTATGGAAGAATTTTTTTGCACGCTGAAGTTGATCTGATAAATAAGTTGGCATGCCATTGTAAAGAACGTCTCAGTAGTCGATACGTCGAACGTTCCTACAGTAATCTCCCTCCTACCCGTATATTCATTAGTTAACTTACGTTCGCACATCACTTCTGGACGGTTGAACTGATTACAGATGAATTGTTTAGAAGTACAAAGAGCAATGTATGAAACCACATTTGAAGGGAATGTTTTAAACAATCGTTTTTCTTTTCAAAACTTTGTTTGAAAGCTTATTTTAAAGTAGTTTTAAAAAGACCTGTTAAAAAGATCTGCTTAAACTTATTTCGTGAAAGAAAATCTATGGTATTTTTAACACGTTAAACGATGTTGGTATAATTGTTACAAATGAAAATACAAAAGTTACCCAGCAATTATCCTTATTAATAAAATGTGAAAGGTGTACTTTCTACATGTTATTGTGTTCTCCAGAAATTAGTGTGTCTTTGTCTAGAGTTTCTTTAGAATACTGAAGGGTGGCAAGATGAAGAGGATACAGCACACAACATCCCAGCAACTTTTCATTATATCCCCAACTTGTGTAGAATATCTCACACTTTAAAAAAAATATATTCACTGGTCTGATTCATAGTAAAACACTAACAAGAGAAGCTCTTAAATCACGAGATATAGATTTTAGTAAACATGGATTTTATGACAAATTTCAAGTTGAGCCGTAGTGATAGCCGTAGTGATAGCCACGTATGTCGGAATTACTTTGTTTACCCGTTACGGCGTGGTAACTTTGTCACACCAAGCCTGGTGGAATAAACATATATAGTGTTGTACTGCGCACTACACAATCTTTTCGTATCGCTTTGATGTATTTGAAAGATAATAGAACGTACATTTCGAAAATGTAACCCTTTGTCTCCTTGTTATAAGTTTTGAAAAACAAAAAGCCCGGGAAGAAGCACGGAAAAGTGGGAAATTAACAGATATAGAATTCGAAGTATAATCCAGTAAAGATTACAAGATCAAAATGATAAAATGAGTTGGAATTCCACACATGCTTCAAGGCACCTTCATAGTGATAAGTAAAAATAATAATATGACAATGTATCTTAAAAACTGTAAGTAAAAACCATAATTATTAATGTATGGATAGAATATAGGGATAAAAATTTTGTGGTTGTGATACCTGCCAGTCTTGTGCAAAAGAAGCATGACGAAGCTGACTTCCAGCGGAATAAGAATAATCTGCGAGACCGTCATATAAACTTCTATTCAGCTATTTTCATTCTGCTCATGGTAATCGGCTTACGGCATACTAACAGCTTGTACTTTATACAGCAAGATCTGAACGTGTTTACATGAAACATTAAATATGAGAATCCTCTGATAAATCAGGGAAACGTTAGTTGCTGCTCGTGCAGATTCATGTTAGCCAGTGGAACGACACTAGTTTGATTGTAAGAAGTGAACTTCAGTGAGAGAACACGTGCTACGTTTCGGTGAAAATTATTTTGTTGTAAAAATGGTAAATCGTAAGTATTAGTGAACTTTCAAAAGAGTGTTAATTAAGCTTGCGTTCATTACCATGTTTACGCTCGGTTTATTATTTATATGTTAGATTTCGGTATGTTATTAATATTGAAATAAGTAGGCAATCTTTTACAGCGGATCACTGATCACTGATCATCGACAGGAATCAGTGTTGCCAGCTGTCCTGAACGACTACACATCAATATAATTTTGCAATCTCTATATTCCTTAACTGGATTTCCCCCGCAAAAGTGATAAGGGGGGGATAAAGCGTTATACATATATTCTAAATGTACGTTCTAATACATTTCAAATGAGATATATATATATGAAATCAATACAGAAATTGTGGGATGTATTCCACAGTTACACGCCACACAATAGTCTACACACTTTTTTCTTTTGGGGGCTCGGCAGGGGCGTCAGGTACAGGTCAGAAATGCTGGGGCAAAATATTCTTTGCATATTTAAATCAGTGTGAAGAATGTTTGATAGACATTCTGGTTGAGTTTTCAAAAGTGGGATTGCATAAATCGAAGGATAGTCTTGTACACCATTTATAATAAATAGTGTCCGGATAATTATTTAATTAAATATGTTTCTAAATTGATAAAATAAACACATTTATGAGCGAACTGACTGATTGTAATCTCTTATGGGCTTGTTTGTTCTTACATATTTTGTGTTTCATTTTATACTTAAACATATATGTTTTAGTCTACTCTCCCCTGCATGCCTATTTTACTAATTATTTAATTTTGCGTTGAATAGCTTTACCTAGCTATATTAAATTTAAAATAATACTGACTGAATTTAATCCTCGCCATTGCGTTTTTATGGCTATAATTATATATCGAAATCCAACTTTGCGGCAATTTAACATCGTGTGATGCAGAAAGATGTTTTTCGCGTTCTAAAATTATACGTACCGGGGACGACCTACTCTACTCGCTATCTGAATCTTGCCAGAGGCACCTAATATAACCCCAGGAGAAATATATGTATCTGCATTATCTGCCACGGCTTCTATGTGTGGGACAACCAACGCGGAGCTGAAAGGCAACAATTTATTAGTAGGAGAATGGAAGAGACAGAGAGTGTGTGTGTGTGGCGAGAGGGTTGAGTGACTCCTATCTGCCTACAAAAGACGAGCCAGAGCCAAGGAGTGGTAGAAGGGCTCTCGACAGAGCCAGGAATGAAGTATCTACCTGCCTACAAGAGACGAGCCGATGCTCCTTTAGGAAGTAATTAAGTAGCCCCTACTTGCCTACAAAAGACGAGTCAGGGCCGAGACTGGGTTGAGGACTTCTACCTGCCTACAAAAGACGAGCCTACACCAGGATTAAGGATGGGTTGAGTAGCGTTTACCTGCCTACAAAAGACGAGCCAAAGCTAAGGAATATTGGGTGGTAGGACAAGATGCAAAACAAAAGAGCTGATAAAGAGTCATAAAAAAATACCAATAAAGGTATTCAAAGCAATTGAGAATACAATATAATTTTAGATAATAATGGCTTATTTGTGGACAATATCCAAGAAGCATACATCAAAGAAGAGAGCCTGATGTTGATCGGCCCGTGAGCCGAGAGAATCTGAATTAGATTGCTCTGCGGCCGTCTTATATACTCTTGAGTAAGTCACGTGGTACACCTAGCTTCGGAAGCTTTCGATTCGTGATGTCATATTCCCGAAGTTACAACTTCACATCAAACTCTCTTTTATTTGACATATACATATGCTTTTGTCTACAGAATTTTGATACACCATTTTGTGCTTCATGTATAATATTTCCATTTGTGCTCAAACATATCTATATATAATGAATATAAATAAGTTAAACAAGTAAAACTACAACGCCATTTACTGCTCTGTAAAGTGCACAACTATGAAAATTTGTTATTTCTATTTTCTCTTATCTACATTTTATCTAATTGTTGAGATAACAGTTTGGAAATTATTATTTCATACAATTTATAGCCTTAAGGGTGACATGATGGTGAAAATATGAACTGAAATTATTGATTTATTTCAATATGTAAGTCCCGTTATAAAATCTATTTTCACTGACAATCGACAATATTTTCTATTTCAAAATCTGAAAATGTTAAGTGTTGTGTTCTGTAATGTCAGGAAGAAGTAGAGTGCTCGCCTTATAATCAGAAGGACCCGGAATTGATTCCCGGTGCCGGCCATCCTGACTGCGGTTTTCCTCAGTCATACGAGAGGGAAATGTTGGGATGCTACCTTGAATATGGTCAAGGCAGATTCCTTCCAAAAATCTTTCGTATTATTGTTATTGTAAGTGTATCCAGTGTAAAATGGCAAAATAATTTTCTATATCTGGAAATGGTTAAATGAATAAATAAAATAGTATGCTTATAAGTAGCTACAAAAGTAATTCTTATTTCAATATTTCATACAACCTATACATAGATACTAATACTTAAAACTTATTTGCAATATTCTCCAAACCTATCAAGTTTGATAAATTCTCACCTAAGTGTTGCACGTAGGAAAGGTTATTTAGTGATATAAGTTATTTGGTGATAATTCTTACGAGACTTGTCACCGAATAACCGGTTTCTTTCGAAGCTACTACGAGGTCTGTGCATTAGTTTTTTAACAGTGCTAATACACGGACCTCGTGGTAGCTTCAAAAGGCAACGGGCTATTCGGTGATCATTTAAGCACATAAATATCCGGGTACTAATTAAATAAGTTATATTTTATTATTTTGTGTTATTATCAAATAAACAACATTAACTCAAAGTAACTACTAATATTTTATAACACGATTTTGGCAGAAGAAATTAATAGTTCTACATACGCATCTACTCATAGTTATACATTTTACAAGAAATGGGGATATGCAAATATTACACATAGTTTTTTTTTAAAAAATAGACAAGCTAAGATTAATAACGAATCGCACTGAAGACAATTACCAGAAATGTTAACTTCCTTTACACATATGACATGTACGTGGTAACATATTACTAAAGCAGCGATAAGTCAGACCCTGTAGTAACTAGGAATCAAATGTGGGTCCCTTAGTTGTATGCCAGGTGAGCGATGTTCTATCATTGAACTATCCACGCAACGACCGAGTTCTGTACATATTTGATTTTCCTCTGACCTCAGCTGAACCATTCAATCATTGGTGAAATACAATCCCAAAGCACTCCTCTCCATGAGATTTTAAATGAGGAATCTTTCTGGAATTCCAGGTTAGACTATTATCCAATACGCCAGAGAAATCGGTTGTTGCGGCGACAGTTCAATGGTAGAACACCGTTGACATGCAAGACATAACTGGAGGACGTGACTTCGAATCGCGGTCTGTGCATTTACCTACTTTACTTTCTGTATTTTTGCTAACCAGCAGTTTGTTATACAAGATTTGTATGGGAATAGGTGAATGCTCAACTTATGCCATGCTTAGTATACCAGAGACAAGCAGAATAGTAAAATTCCAATAGGTCCTTCCAGACTCCTCGCCACATCCTTTCTTCTACCCTATCCCGGACAGAGCCAAAGCTGACTAAAGGCCATAAGTAACGAGTCACATCAATAAATGACCCGTTGCAATCATCAACTTTCTCAGTTACGAACTTTACTTCGTGATATTTCTATTTATAGAATTATGCCACTACTGGACTAAACAAGAGTGAAAAGATGTTTTTTGTAATATTTCATAATAATTGAGGAAATAAGTCACGGTAATGACACAAAATCTTTTAATGAATTAACTTCGTTTGGACGACAAATTACTAGAGAATCAGGAAGCAATTTTCCCTTTTCCATTAACGCTTTTCAATATGCATTTCTGTATCCTATTTTCAATTAGTCAAATATTCGAGAAAAAGTGGGGGTAACTGCCCCCCTCGCCTTCCCTAATCGCCGCGCATGGGGATCGGCGTGACAAGGTTACCAGGGCGTAGTGGACAAATAACACATTTCCAAAAGGAATGACTATCGCCACGCTAATCAGCGATCCAAACTTACTCTGGAAAACCCATTTTCAAAAAAAATCTAGCTCCCAGGACTTAAGGACCTCCTTCCTATGTCTCTATTTCCAAGCGACTTCAAGCAGAGGAATTTGGAATAAGGGAAGGATGGTGGGAGGTAGTCAACAAGGACTTAGATTGAATGTACTATCTCTAAATTTGTCTGGTGTTACTGAGGAAACTTTAAAAAGCCTCAGTCAGTATGCCCCCGTTGGGTGTGAACCTACGACCTTCCGAATACAAATAACACGTTCTACCAACTAAATCACCACCGTCCAGCTGTAACAATATCAAATAAGATATTCTGATTTTATTTCTGGAATTCCCCTAAAATATTCTCACAATATTTCGAAAGAAGAAACATATTTTACAAATTCATAAAACACGGCTAAAACATTCCACGGAATATAGTTAGGAAGGAATATAATCCTTTACTTAGAATGTTCTACGCATATGCTAACCAGATCCAAATGATTTTCTCACATGGAAACGGGGATATTAGCTGCCTAGAGTATGCTTGTTTGGTGTGGCCATTAATTATCAGAAACCTAAGTAGGTGGCATAAACGTCGATTGCGAAGTCGCAAATTAGTACAAAAAAAAACTACCGCGGTAGAGAAATATGATCTTGCGTGCAGTTACCTTAGAATGAATAGAAATGGCTTTTGTCCTTGTTCATACAAGGTTTTTTTAAAGGGAAGTATTTTGTTGACAAAAATATTTTTTTGTTCATTAGAGATAGAACCATGAAATATAATCAGGAAGACTAGGATGGTTAGATCACGTAGCTCAGATGGGGAAAGCTAAGATTATATTCCATTGTTGTTGGTAAGCCGGAGGGAAAGAGACCGTTGGGATGACAATTTTAGAAGAGATCTTCGAGAGGTAGATGCTTAAGAAAACAAACTGAATTGATGCTGCCAAGGATCCAATGGCGAACGTACAATATGTTACTGCGGCGATGAACTTACGAGTTACATACACCATAGAGTTGCCTAGCTAGTTAGAAATATGACCATGAAATTAAATATACAAACTATTATTCAATCAAGAAAGCAAAAACAAGATTTACCTTTGTTTAAAAATTATACCTAACTCACTTGATGCAAGGGTTTCTAATAATCTTGTAATTATTGGGTAGGAAGAAAATAATAGTTATTAACTCAGCCTTTAGAAAACACCATTTGTCATCCTGTGTTTGTGTGGATGTCTTTTGTATCTTACCTTTGTAATTCCAACAAAAACCAATTACAAACATTGTTCGTTCCATATTCTTAAAAGAAGAAGTCCTTCTCTCTCTCTTTTTTATCTCTCTCTTTTTTTCTACCTTTTGTCTTTCTCTTATTTCATCGGAAGATTCTGAACAGGTGAGTATTATTGTTTAGCTCCGTAGATCCTTCGTTCCCTTCACAGACAAATGAAAGGGAAAGGGAAGCTTTTTTTTTGTTTTAAAAAAAGTACTTTTAATTAAAACTTAGCTTCGCTGTCAGATTTTTGTTTTCTATTCGTTTCTAACAGTCAGTGCTTGTCTTTTCTATCTAACGAATTATACAGTTGTAGTCCCTAATTGGGTCTTTCAAATTTGGTAAAAGAAATATATTTTTTGTAAAAAAAAAAGTTTTTTTTTTCATTCTTTTAATTAAATTGGAGTTAAAACTCTCCTAAAAATAAATTTTAACTATTCAGATTTTTAAGTACGGTGTTTCCCGTATTTTTTTTCACATCTCATAATATTTCCTCTCCCTTTTTCTCTTTCACTTTCAACATCTCTCTCTTTTTCCTCTGTCTTCTTCTCTTGCACTTTCTCTATTTCTTTTCTCTCTCTCTTCCTTTCTTTTCCTCTCTATTTCTCATCTTCGCTTTCACTTTCTTCCTCTCCCTCCCTCTCCCTCCCTCTCCCTTTCTCTCTGTCTCTATTGCTCTCTTTTCCCCTCTCTCTTTCTCTCTGTTCTTCTCTTTCACTTTCTACCTCTCTCTCTCTTTCTCTTCGTTTCTCTTTACCTCTTTGTTTCTGTGTGATTAAGTGCGTATGTATTGGTGTGTAAATGTTTGTATTGAACTACAATCGACATTGAAATTGTCCTTTCTTGTACAGTGAACGAGGTTAAGGTCATATCACAGTGAAAATAACAGTAACCTAAACTCCATTAATACACAGCTTAATTTCAATGTTGAGAAAGACGATTATCCACCTCTTCGACGTTTAACTCGTAGCTTAATGTAATATTAAAAAAAAAGTCAATAAGGTTGACATTTATTTGTTTTCTGCATGTCAAATCAACCTTGCGTTACTGGAGTTGAAAAAATTATTACTGAAATTACAAACGTTTGAAAAATGATAGGATGTACGACTAAATTACTTTACAAGCATAGTCAGGTAGAAGAATATAAAGTATAGAGAAAACAAAATAAAATTATCTTTGTGTCATTATATATGCAATTTTTACATGTCAGCTATGGATGAAGAAATGTGGTTTTGAAGTGTATAAATAAAACGTGAATGTCATAGTGTAAAGTTTAGCAAAAAGAAAAATAATAAATTTTATATGTTCTCAAACGTTAGTACTAGATGGCAATGCTGAGACACATTTTTTCTAAATAATTTATTCCAAAATTTCTATTAATCTACAGATTATAAATCCTTGAAATTGTTTTCTAGAATCTCCATCTGTATTTTACTTCACTTTGTATTCCGAGGTTCGAATTTGCAAAAGAGTACTTTATTACAGAGTTTTGTTATTGTTCACGGGACAAATTTGTGCTACTTTCTCTACAATTGCTCACGTGTGAGTTAAGAAAGAATATTTGCAGATCACCTTCCAAATTTTCAAACACACTTTAAAATTGTTAGGATTATATAAATCGGTTAAAACCCTGTAAAATTCTACTTTTCTACTTAATGTTGTCTTTACGTCTCTAAACTGAAAATCCTTGCCTAATTTCTGCTGTTGAGTATTATTATTATTATTGCACACAGCCAACGTCACAAAGAGATTCTTAAAACTGCTTGAACAGAATGGCAACTAGAATAATTAAGATTCATTCGTATTGTAAGGTATACGTTCTTCAACAGCTATCCATCTATTTTCGAATAAGCAGTAAGATTAAATTATTTTCGTTAATGATGCGCAAGGAATCTGTTTAGTGTTGTAAAAAGGAAACAAAATACTGTCTTATATTTTTTATATAGAATGTGTCAACAGCTTTCAAGCAATTTATACAGAAGAAGCAGTTTGTACGTTATTTAATTCCTTCATTAGAAGAACAACAAAAAATACTGAAAAAAAAGAGAAAAGTTAAGTTTATCCAAATTCGTGTTCTAGTAGTTACACGGCACTGGGGAGGCACGTAAATTGAAGTATTGATACCAAACGTACTGACTGAGGCTCTATATAGTTTTTCCTTAGTCTTATGAAGTGAATGGTGGGATGGTACCTGGACTATATGTCTATACTGTATATGTAGAACAATACTTTCCCAAACAAGCAAAATAAGTTAGTGGAAAACAAAAATAATATAAGGCAACACTAAAAAGTTTTGAAGAATATTAATTTTGTCCTGGCTATTCATGGCCTATCACAACGGTTTTATAATATCTTACTGGGTCTTCAGTGCTGACAATAACCGATCTAAGTTTCATTGGAAACCGTTCATCTGTTAACCACGTTGACAATATTCTGAACTGGCTTTAAAAATACCGTAGACAAAGGTAGTAGCGGAAAGGAGCTGCCATTTACCATCACCAGATAATCGAAGTTCGAGATGTCTTACTTCCAATATGAAGTCAGTTTTCTCTCTTCCTGTTTTCGTTAAACATCGAGTTCACTGAGGTCAAATCTAAAATTCATTTCTGTTGGCATTGGTTGAGGCGCTAGTCTGATTTACAGATAGACGAAGAAAGTGAAATTAAAATAGGATCAATAGGAGTACCACAACAAAAATTAAAAATGAACAAAACAAATTATTTTTTTGCCTGGAAGCTAACCTTATTTAAAGGCAATGACTGGAACTTATGCAACCACCCATACACCGTCGGTAAATTGGTTGCATAACTGTATGGGGGCATTTAAGTTAGCAGCACAGCAGTATCTCCGAATATGTCTAATGCATTATTATTATTATAGTAGTGCCAATATGTCTCGACATCTGATCTTCCTTTTGGGGCCCTACTATCGCTTGAAGGAATTTCGCAGCCTCTTGCCATCCGTAGACCTATGTTGCCACACGTCGTAACATGAACTTTGCCTTCAGTCGTGTGAGGGAGTTGAACAAACTGTGGTACACACCCCTTTCCATTTTCCTTGTTGTGTGCTGCTGAGTGAAGATAGAGGATAATATAAAATGAATTGTATGGGCGCTAATAGCACTATGGCTTACGCCCTTCGCGTTGAGAAAAAGGAAAATCTTATTCTCGCCCTCTGCATTTCGTACTTTTAATAACAATAAAGGTAAAACATTAAAAGGCGCGAAACACGATTGCTAATTAAATCCCCAATTCGAAATTTCAGAATTACGATATTCCGGAATGTCGGAAACTGGTTATTCTGAAATGTCGGAATTTCCGAATGTTGGTCATCACCACCAAATGATAGAAGTTTGAATTTTATTAATGGCCTTTAGGCACCTAAGGGTCAGACCGGGATAGGTTAGGGGAAGGATTCGGGAAGGCGTTGGCCAGGGCCTATGTTGAAGATGCCTCCCCGGCATTTGCCTGGTGTGACTGAGGGAAAAACCTGGAAAAACCTCAGTCAGGATGGTTCGTCGCTGAGATCGACTCCACGAACTCCTCGAATGCTACGCCAACCAAATGATAGAAAAGAACGGTCCATCGCCAACAGACAGTACAAGACATGTTATTTTGAGTACAATTAGCACTTGCTGGCTAAGGTCTAAAACAGTATAAAAAACTCTTATAATGAACGCCTGAGCCTGAGGTGCCTAAAGGTCATAAATAAAAATAAAATTCTTGTGTTAAAATTTTATTTCGGAAAGTCCGAATTCCTAATTTGAATTTGAATTTATGGTTTGTAACATAAAAACTTTAGGCAACTTTTGTAGAGACAGGATGGAGTATGATGGGATGACTGGTGGAATGAAGAAAGTGGGAGGAAGCGGAAGAATCCCTAGAAGACCCATGCACACGGTGTTTGTTTACCACAAAACTCACATGGCAAGAAGAGAAATCGAACCCACGGCCCCAAGCGCAAAAGATGAGCGCTTTACCATTGAGTCACCGACTTACCGAATTCCGGAATTCTCAACACAACTATTAGATCATAACTTTCCAGAAGCAGCACCTGCTCTCTCCGTTGCTCATTCTATGGGAAACATCCATGGCTGCTCAACATTTCTCATTGTCACAAAACTTCTATCACTTCGCTCATTATTTTTCTTCCCTCACTGCGTACCAGAACATTCTTCTTTTCAGCCATCCTTATTTCAACTGCACCTCTTGTTAAATTTGGCAATAGCGTTACACATTCAAGACTTCCTCTGTTATCGCCCCGCTGAAACCTTATTGGCTCAACGCGTGGGTGTATCGAGAATGTGAGTTTTAGTTCGCATTTTTGACACAGCTGAAGTCATCTTGGCAGAACTATAGTTTCTCGTCGAAAGAAATTGCAATGCTGTTACTACAAGTTCAAGCCTACAGAGTTCAAACTTTTAGGGAAGAAACTGCATAATCTTGTTCTTGTTCTTGATGTTACTTGGCGGCTGTATAACCTAAGGAGTGATGTCACCTCCCTGTATACCTGCACCAGTTTGCATTCCTGATTTTTGATCCAATATCTTTTACCACTTTAGTAATCCAGAAACACACAATAATTATTTTAACGCTCTAGTCACTAGAATGTTATGTTACAATATCCCAATTTTATATTAGTTCAGATATGGAGCTTTTTGCTGTATAATATCACTTGACCCAGCTCTGTTGGAAGGAATAAAATAGCGGGTAGCTATATATAGTTGTGCTATGAATTCTTGTTTTCAGTTGTCTGCCTTAGACGTAATACATAAAAAAGGAAAGAAGGAAAGTACAAAAAAGGAAAATATGTCTCATGACCTTCAGTAATAAAGAAGACTTTGTCATAATCATTAAAATTATGACCTTATAGAAGACTGTTTGAATATATAGGCAATTGATATCCTCACAGAGATAAGACAAAGGAGGACGAGTATGGAAATAATATAAATATGTATTTTATAAATAACGCTTTATCGTCCTTAGAAAACATTATTATATAGCCCAATTTCTGAGGCTACTAATGAGTTGATTGAGTAAGGAGATTGTTGTTTAATTTTGGCAAGTAGTTTTAAAAGAGATTCTCTTGGTTTGGCATACTTTTTTTGTAGGAGAAAAACACGTGACTTAAGTCTTCAATTATTTGATTGTTATCACAGTCACTATATGGTAAGTCAACTATTTGGATTTTATTCCAATGTGCCTTAGTCATGGAGTGTTGTGATCTGATTCTGATTTGGGTGATAATTGATAATCGGTTACCTTTCAGTTTCGAGTACCATGGAGGAGGTACATTTAGGGTTAGATGTGGTCTATTTTGTTGCAAGGTTAATTGGGGTTTGGTTTGTATCCATTCTTTCCAATTATTTTTTTAAAATTAGTTAACTATTTCATAACCATTTCGAGAGTTCAATCAGTTCAAATTGTTTAATTTTCTTCCCTATTCATTGTTAAAATCGCTTGATTGTTGTTCTGATTATCCAAACGTATAGCAATGATGCTCTTTGAATAACAAACAAATAGAAAATAGAAAATCGGGACGAATAGAGCCCTCGAAAAACCTTCCGAATGCGAGTATTTTACTCTGAATTGGAGCCATTATGATAATTAATGGAATACATAATAAGTGCAAGCAGTCAGGGAAAAGAGAGGATTATAAATCGAACTTTGAATTTCTTAGTCTGAAATATGAATTTGAATTTATCTAAGGTCTTGAGGAATCTTGGGCTCAGCCCGGGTTAATTGAGAAGGGGAGGATATTGGAATGTATTCGGTCAGGGCTTAGTTCGTAGGTACTATCCCGTCATTTCAGGCGGTCGCTTAGCCAGGATTTACCGATTGCTATACCAACACTCTACCAACTATGATCTGAAACAATAAAATTTTCTTCGAGTACCGTATATTTGGAAACTTGTGTAGTATCGAAACTAAAGGCACCCAAATATAACGAGGCGAAGTCACAAAATATGGATCATCTCGACCAATATTATCTGAAGGCTTATCAAATAGAAATTAAAATCGTACCCCAGGATTGTGTTTGACGAGTTAGGACGGGCTGCATGAAGAGGATTCCCTACATAAGATTTTAATTTGAAATCATTAATATTACGCAACAGACAACCATAGAAAAAGCTGCATTCTTCAATCATAGTCCTTCATATATTGGATTTATTTGGTAAAACCAAATCTTGCAGAGAATATTCCGCAGTAAAATTTTCTTACTTGCGAAACTGACAGTCATTCCACCATTATTTGTCCAGATATTAAGCCATGTGTAAAAATCCTTCATAACATTTCGACATAATAGTTTTACACACACTCTCTCTTATGTGTCATGTTTCACTCAATAGCCCTTGTAAATCTTTGAGGTTCATACTGTGTTAATGTCAAGATTAGTCACAATATTTACTTGACGCATCAGTTCTTTATATTTGTTGGTTTTTTTATGCTTATGGTCCTCTCCAAGAACCTTGAACCACTAGAAATCTATAGAACAGGGCAATTCTTCTTCAACATATACTTCAAATAACATGACTACGCGTCAGTGGTTGTTTTATCGAATTCAAAACAAAATTTTTAAAATTGTCGTCCATATCATCCGAAGATAAGATTAACACCTGCCATATTTTGTGCTGACCGTTATCGCGATGAGCGCAACTTGGTGTAGTTACTAAATACAAACTGTAGTTTAGATCACGTTGCAAAGCTTTAACTAGTGTACTTTGTACATTAATTGCTCTAATGTCTCATTACTTTTTGAGCAGCCCACGAAAAATGTATAATTTTCATTTCTCTTCTCCTGCTGCTCCTCCTCTTATAGACATATTAGACAACGAATAATTGAAATTAAGTATGGTAATATACCATGAAAGAACTGAAGAATTTCAATAATTTAATAAGGGCCTAATTAACTCTTTTTGTGAACAAAACGACTTTTTCATAGAATATAGCTAGGATCTATGTAGAAGAAACGTATTATTTTACTACGTACGAGTGCATTCTAGAACAGATTATACGAAAAGTGGCGATGTACCCTCTTTGCTAGGGGCTATGGAGAAACTTCCTCCTCGCATTAACGCATCGTCGACTGATGTGGTAGTGAAACTGACAGAGTGAATTTATCACCCGAATGTAAGCCCAAGGATTGTGTCCAAACCACAACTGGCGGCGTATCTCGCTTGGATATCCAATCCTCTCTTCGATTTATGAGTTCCTGTCATACAGACTTTATAAGTAATACTAACGTTACACTGGCTTCAAACTAATTCACTATATCAACATAGAACATTATTAAGTAATCCTCCATTAATTTTGATTTGAACTTACGTGTAATAAAATGTAAATTTATGATCCTTGAATTACATAATGATTCTGCAAAAATTGGATTTCATATGTGTATTTTTAGCGTTGGATAATATGCAATGTGTGGGTTTGTATTGCGTTAAATAAGTTTTAATCCATTTGTGTATTTCAAATGTTTTTACTTTCGACTATTCAAATATCGAAAATATTACGGTTTGTATCGCATCACACCTCTTCGCATCAATGGGTCACGCGCTCGCAGAGCAGCACTTCAGCAATTTCGAAGACGTTGGAAAATGGCTCGACGAATGGTTTGCCGCAAAAGACAATCAGTTTTTCTGGCATGGTATGCATCAATTCCCTGAAAGATGGGCGAAGTGTGTAGAAGCCGATGGCCAATATTTTAAATAAAACAAAATTAATTTCCCTTGAAAATTACGTGTTTTCTTTACAACAAAAACCGGCAAAAAGTTATGCATACAGGTGGTATGTTTATAAGACACTCATTTCCTTTGAAAGGTATTAGTTTTTTCAAACTTGCATGATCCAAATTATAAATTCTGATTTCTCCCCCCAAAAAGTGAAAGATATTCTTTTATCTTTAAGCTCATAATAATTAAGAGTGGACATAAGAACAAGGAAGAATCAAGTTTAATTTCTTTTTGCTTTTACATTATCGTGTGCAAGAAAGCATCAACTTTTAAATCGGTGGAAAAATAATGTTAGTCAGTTGACTTATTAAATAATAAAATAAGGTAAATAGTTGGAAAGCCCGTACTTACAATGTAGATCTATCTACAGGGGTTGGACAAAAAAAATCTAAAACCTTTGAAAAAGTGTGAAAATCATACCTAGTATGTTGTGGGGCCTCCTTTTGCGTCCAAACCAGCTTGGATCCCAAACCATCCGGGAACAATGTGTGGGCCATGGGTAGAACCTGGTCCCCCAAAATGGCCTCATACGCCTTAGCATTCATCATTCCATGCAGGGCTATGATGGGACCTGCAGAAAACCACGATATCACTGCCCATGCTGTAACAGAACCACCCTCATGCTTTACAGTTGGGCGCAGACAGTCTGGATGATAGGCCTGCGACGGTGTTCTCCATACGTAAACACGACCGGTTGTTGGAAACAAGGTGTAGGTCGATTTATCGGAATACATTACGTGTTTCCACTGATCAAGCGTCCACTCCTTGTGGTCCTTGCACCACTGGATACGCCGCTTCGCATTTACTGCTGTGACCAGAGGTTTGGCGATCGTGGCCCTGCAATGAATTTTCATTTTATGAAGTTCCCGTCGCACTGTTTTTGATGAAACCGGGTTTTGTAGGCCGGAATTGAGTTCAGACGTAATTTTCATTATAGTGGTCTGCTTTTTAGCTGCTACAATCCGTTTTAATGCCCTCCTGTTCCTATCGGACAGGATTGTCTTTCGACCACTGTTGTGCTTTGCAGACGTTGTTTGCCCATGCATTGTGTATGCCCTCGTGACATTGGACACAGTGCCTGTCGATACCCCCACAATGGTCGCCACTGTTGTCACTGAAGCTCCAACCAGACGGGCACAAACGATCATGCCACTTTGGAAGTCTGTCAGGTCGCCCATTTTACCGCACCACTTGCACACCACGACACTCACAGGTGAACTGGGTACTGCTGACGGAAGAGGAAGAGGCGCCACATGACACATTGAAAACAAAACACGATCGGCAACCGCAACACGTGGTGTACAGTGGCGGGCCACACTTACGTGTCCTGCATGACGTGTTTTAATTTTTTTTGTCCAACCCCTGTATGTTCGGACAGATCAACTCCTTTCTCCGTAAGAGTTTCACAATTTTCGTTCCTGAGGTAAAGAGCTTTCGGAGTTCTTGCAAGAGAAATCATGAAGACAATAGCACCTACATTCCATCTTATTATGATGACTTTCTGAAGGAAACGAGGAAAGAATTTACACTCATCTAGACTTATTGTTTCATTTTCGAAATATATCCGAAGGGTTTTTACAAAACAAGTGTAACCGCCAAAGGACCATGTTTTTAAAATATTGACTCTTTAAAATGCAGCTTTGAACATCCTTTTGAAGTGGGTTACTGAGAATATGATACATTACACAAAAGAGCTGCACTTTGATCACCTATGTACACTAAAAATATAGAAAGATTGTGAACAAACAACATTGTACACTCAGCGCCAAAAGTTTGTGACCCGTTGTAAAATTTCTTCTCCAAATAACTTTTGGAGTTGATTGACTTTTTGAGTACACTATTTATGTAACCTTTAGAAAATCATATTATCTTCATGTTACGGGCAACCGTACTCACATCGTTCAATTGTACGACTCAGTACAAACATCTGGTGTTAACTATGCAAATAATATTGCTTTAATAAGCGATTCTAGTTTCTTAGTAGAACTGTTGGCGACGGAAGATTTAGAATGTGGGTCGTCCTGGTCGTGGGTAATTGTCTTAACAAACAGAGACATATATTCACAGCACTCACCCACCTGAGACGTATATTCACGGCATTCAACCAACTGAGACGTATATTCTCGTCAATAAACCAACTGAGAAATATATTCACAGCATTCAACCAATAGAGACATGTATTCACGACACTCAAGCAACTGAGACATATATTCACAGTATTCAATCAATTGAGATATATATTCAAAATAGACGCAAGAAGTTTGATGTAAAAGTGATAAAACCTGATTTTCTTAAATACGTAGTGAAGAGAGGTACAAGAAGGGTGTGATAAGATAGGGTGATAAGTGAAATGCAGAAAACATTTATAACATTCATCTTCATAATCTCCTGGTACGTTATGTATAAAATTTTGCACCCTTTCTTTCCGTTAAGCTAAGACAATTCCATAGAAGATGTGTATGAATTGTTCAAAAGTGCTTTCCTTATAGTCTAGTTGCGTCCATTTCACCAACTGTGTGTTGTATAAATGACTCTAACGCTACTAAGTAAAGTATTTGCACGATACACCACTTATAATGAAGAGAGAATGCACACAAATAAAATTAACATAGTGTTTTCTTATGTCCTTTCACCTGACATACGGTTTTAATATTTATTTAGGCCTTTCTATGATAAGCATCCACTTAGTACTAACAAAAGTGTTCTCAGCATTAGCAAGTATTTCATTTAATTATATCCAATAATGAATGATAGATGCTGATATAAGCTAGTATGTGCATATTATCATAAAGTAGTTTGATTAAAACTATGATCTCATTCGCTTTTCCTTCACATGAATTCATTTTGGTGTAATAACCAGCTACGTCTACTTTTCTTCATCTTTCCGGGGCTACAATATATATTTTCCTGACCTAAAGGTGAACTGACTTACATTTTCTTCTAGCAATGTCGGTAACTGTATTCATTAAGACATTCATATTCATATATTCGTAATCCTCCTTAAAAAGTGGACTTTTGACTTACCTTGTTAATGAATTTACCTCTCAATTACATATAATTAGTTAAGCGAAAGAGAATCAGGCCTTATATATATGCACCGAGTGCTTCCAAACATAAATCAGCTCGCTGTTCCACAGCACCTAAAGTATTAAATTGCAAGTAATAAGGACATCGTTCTTGTGCTGAAATATAGCTGTGTATATTGAGAACTTACTAAGACAATAACAAATAAAATATTAGTTGTGTTGTTGACAATGTCCGGAAAAGTTTAACAACTTGGTTGCTAACTTTGGAGAAAAATGAAAATCAACCGTTCTTCTTTTCACTATGCTCATGTGAAAGAACAATGCGTTTAGAATTACACAACAAATATTAGGACTTCCAAGTGTACTCAAATTGTTAAACACAATGACCTCTATCTAAAAGTGATACTGGACTGACTGCTGCCATTGAAAATTCCATGAATATATTTAGCTAGGGAGCGGAGGAGACACTTTACTCTGGTTTGTCCACTTTCAGTCTAAACCAATGTAGACCAAAGTTTCGGTTCTAACAGTTTTTTACGCTTGATATCGCTGTACGGTACGTTTTTTATTTATATCTTAATTCTTGCAAGAAACGTAAATATCATTTGCAGTATTTTCTATTACATGCATTGTACGATATACTATTATATGAATAACTTAGGAATTAAGACTTAAATAAAAAAAACCTGCGCACACAGCGATGAAAAGCGTATAAAACTGAGTTAGAACTGAAAATTTGGTTCACATTGGATTAGACTGGAAGTACACAAACTAGTTTAAATATTTGCTCTGGCGTTTATCTTTCAACAATAACAAGAGAAGTATTTCGGTTCGAACAAGTACTTTTTTGATGAGACTTCCTATATGTAGTCGTACCTCTACGCTGATAATACCTGCAAAGTAATTCGAGCATGTTAGGCCTCGTTCGTCCGCTAGAGGGCGTTAAAATTTGGAGCAAGGGGAAGACAACCGCTGCAATGACTCCTTTAGTTTCGGTTCGAACAGGCATTTATTACTCAATATATATATATATATATATATATATATATATATATCAACATACCTAACAATGCTGACAAAGATTGCAAAGCCACTTTACTATGTAACAAATAGTTTGGCAGATATAGGCCAGTATTTGTCTTCACAAATGTAAGTGAGTATATGTCAGGTATATTAATGTACATATTTTCAGTAATAAATGCCTGTTCAAACCGAAACTAAAGGAGTCATTGCAGCGGTTGTCTTCCCCTTGCTCCAAATTTTAACGCCCTCTAGCGGACAAACGAGGCCTTACACGGTCAAATTACTTTGCAGGCGTTATCAGCATCGGGGTACAAATATATACGAAGTCTTATCAAAACAAATTCTTGTTCGAACCAAAATACTTCCATTGTTAGTAAATTAGAACCATTTGTTGTTATGTAACTGCAAACTTAGGTTGCCAGAAAGTTTAGACCGTTATAGTCAATATTACCAACAACCAAAGTAAAATAATATGCGAACTATTTAAAAAATTACCTGAATTATTATTTTAAAATTTGCCGTCCCTCAAAAATTTGCCGCCGTAGGCAACTGCCCTACTCTGCCTATGGGTAAATTCGCCACTGTTTAATAAAAACAGATTCCATATAGGTTATTGTTGATGATGAACGTGTTTCTTGGAAGTATTTGGACATAAATAGTGGTACCCAAAATAATTCATTTTCAATTTATCTCAAGTTGTAAATAGATTTCATTTGTTTCCACAAAACTTAAGTAGATGGAAACAACTTTATGAAACTTTCCCTTGGGAGAGGAATATCGGTGTTGTGGAAAGTCGACAAACTTTTTCCAAACAAGCAAACAATCATGAGGAAAAGAGAGAGAGAGAGAAATAAAGAGATAGGAGAGAGAGAGAGAGAGAGAAAGACCTGATTAACAATTGTCAAAAATTATTAAAGTTTGGCTATACAAAGTAGTTATGATCGTGAACAAATAAGCACTTCTTCTAAGTCCTAGTGAATAAATTGTCTGTAGAGACTGAGGCAGAATCTAGAAAAGTATCCAACGTGAATCGTTGAGGTAAACTAGATCTTACTCAAGATCTAAAGTCATCATCATTACAACTGAAAACTTGCCATCTACACTGTAAAAAAAATGTACTACCACATAGCAATTTTTACCCGACTTAAAAGTGAAATAAGCTTTCCTTGACAATTGGGGTAATTTCACAAATCAAGCCAAAAGCGTTCAAATAAGGTTGAATTACCAAGTTTTAAATTTACAAGAATAAAGGCTGAAATACTATTGACAGGACAAGAAAGAAAAAAACATGATGTGCTTCTTAGAAGAAATAAAAACTTTGCCCTGGGTGGAAATCGATCCGAGAATACCATTTCGATGGCAATGGATCAGCAGACCAGGGAATCGCACACCCTAGCTTTCCAAGTATTACGAGTATTTGTACTTAGTTCATCAGATCGCAAGAGACGCGTGTGGTAAAAGAGTCGGATTTTCAGAAGACTAGATTACGATGAAACAGTCCTGGCTCGTGATGGGACTTCAGCGCGCTGATACCAGAGCAGAAGTGTAACGAAACTAAATTCAAATAAATTTCAAATTTAACAAGTATACTCGCATAACTACTTGTTCCAACAAGTTTGTTTTATGCTTGTTTATAAAGTTGAACACAATATCAAGTTTGACAAGCATAAAGTAAGTCACTGACAACCTTGTTGCAAGTTGGTATACTATCTGTCTGCACACATCAAATAAATCAACTTTACATCGCTTCTGAGATAATTTTTCAATATATTTTGTTGTTTTATTTTCACACATGGAACAGCGGTTTTGTTAGTCTGGAAAATAAATAAAACTGACAGGATCAGGAATAGAATCCGGGTCGCTGAAAGTAACTAACTAGTCTATAAATAACACAATAAACGAATTCGTCACTTTTCTCGTCATATGTATTGAATATCAATACAGAAATGAGTGAATCTTAGTTTATCAGAAAATATTCTGAAATTAAAAAAAAAGTGTTTATAAGAAATGCTTTTGACGTAACCTTGAAACACAAGAAAATTTAAAAACTCGTTTCCAGAAAGACATCATAATCTCCGCATCTCGTATGTAGATTACTTATATATCTTGACCATAAGAAAATTTTAGAAACAAAAAAAATATAAATAAAATGTATTAGCTTTACAGTGTAGACGGGTTTTCAAATTACATAAAAGATACTCGCATTTATCTTTCTGAAGCTGCTATAAAGTCGAAAAGATATTCATTACATCTAAATTTCACTCGAATACGTCAAGTTGGAATTTTAAACAGTTTTGCTTACGATCATTTTGAATAAACCGCTCAAATCAATTAACTTTCCAACGCTATCTGGACGTTCTGTCTTCTTGTAGGTATTAAAAATAGTTCAATTTAATTTCTAAGTCTATACTGAAACTAATAGAATAGAGACGAAATATTCTGGAACTTCTTGACTTTACAAATTTTAAGGTTCCTAATAAAATCCTCCATGGTCCATATTCTTCAATACACTAGCAAAATGGGATATTTAGTGCGTCTTATCATAACAAGACGTTTGTTTCAACGTGTCTTTTGACGTGTTTTATTTATGTGAGTTTCAATGAAAGCTTGCTGGTCAAAGTTATACGTGCTCAATTTTACTGCATTTCCGGTCCCTTGTTGTAGCTTTTAGGGCCTAAAGTTTTCACTCAATATTTTTGAATATTTACTACCTTTTCCCTCCAAGGTTTTTAGTGCCTATTTGTAAAAATTTTAGTCCCCAGTTTTAAGGTTCTTGTGTCCATATTCAAAATTTCAGGTCGTAGTTTCAAGATTTTAGTGCACATCTACAAGGATTTTGTGCGTACTTTCAAGAATTATGTGCCCATTTTCAAGGTTATTGTGTCCATTTTCCTATTTTGTAAAGGATTTAGTGCCCATCTTCCAGGTTTGTGTGCGTATATTTAGGATTTTGCGTCCATGTTCAAGGTTTCTGTTCGTATTTTCAAAGTTTTGTTCGTAGTTTCAAGGTTTTTGTACCTATTCTCAAGATTTTTTGTGCCCATTTTCAAGATTTTAGTTCTATTTTCAAGCATTTAGTGACCATTTTCAAGGTTTGTATTCGTATTTTGAAAGTTGCTATGTCCATTTTTTTAAGTTTTAGTTTTTATTTTCAAAGATTCTTGTTTTTATTTTCAAGATGTTTAGTGCTTAAAGATCCACACAGTGTAATCTATAACTACAAATAAATAAAGTAGGATATTTCCTATGAACAAATGAAGTTAGAAAGACAAATAACGAACTAATAAAGACACGCTCAAACCACACATGTATACAAAATTACGTAATTTTGTACAAACGTATACTAAAATTAATATCTAATGAATGGAGACTAAACAACCTAAAAATGAATACAAACGAAGTCATGCATAGAGACAGAAGCAGAATAATAGACAATATCATAACGAATAGATTTTTCTTCGTTTGAAAACAACAAAAAGAAAAGTAGGATACTGTACATGTTGGATATGAAAGGAGTTTGGGAGTGGTAGGAGGAGGTAATTTCACATTGAATTGAGTTTCAACATTCAAACATTGTGATATTGTTAATCCCTAGCCAAATATATATTTTGAGAGGATCGCCGTCAGCAATTCTGATCCATCTGTACTGTTTCCCACAGAATGATATTTGGGATTTCATCGACGGAGGAGAGAGAGAGAGAGGAGAAGAAGGGAGGGGGAAAGAGGACGAAGCTCGCTGTTTGAAGTCAGATTTACTCTAATATTGAACAAATACCGTTAGCTTCGGTGTGCATACACATATGCCATACCACGCTTTGTTTCGAGTGACATATCAGCAAAATAAACTGCACTCATGTTACTAATGTAAATAGGAGCCCTATTCATACGCTGACTATATGTTTCGAAAGTCCTTTCATATATCCTGTATGTGAGCTTTTAAAATATTACCTTATTTTTTTAAAAAATTTTTAAATAGAAATATTTTCACATTCAACGTCTGTATTAATTTTGAAATTTATACGGTACGTATTGCGCAGTATATTTACAGTAGAGAAGGGGGGAAACCAATAGCTCTCTTGCAAATAAATGAAACACATCTGTATACGCACGCATAGATATTGATTTTTAAATATTTACTCTATACTGGATGCAAGGGTTAAAAGTCGTTTGTCCTAAGATTTTTAGAAAATGAATTTCGTACATTAATTACAAACATAATAAAACAAATTTGAAACAAATATATTGATTATTGAGACATGTTTTAATTGTTCGTGGCTTTTGTGAAAGTTGCCTGAAGGCTATATAAATATATTTGTTTTTTAAATTAAGTGATTTGACGTATATTGAAAAACGTATTGAAACATCACTTAACCGTTTATGAGTCAATAAACAAATAGGGCGTACCAATAACGCCCGATGGCTAATACGTTTTCATTGACAGATGTATTTTTCTTGTGAAAAAGAGAATAATAATATTCTCGGATAGTTTGCTAAGCATGTTCGGTAGCACAATTCGTGCCTACGTACCCCACAAACTGATTAATTAATTTCAATGGCTTCAATTATTAATTTTCTTTTATGCGTTGAACATGCATTTTTAGACTTAAACCAATCGCGTTTATTATATCACGTTTCACGCTTCAGCGACAGGTATGGGAATGGTAGCGGAAAGTTGAGATACTATCCCGGCCTTCACCTGGTGAAGCTGAGGAAACCCTGGAAACCTCAGTCTAGATAGCCATTTGGGACCCGAACCCGCCTGCCTTCCTTTTGACGATCAGAAGTCCGCAACGTTACCGACTGGACCACGAAGTCCTGGGCTTCCTCTGATTGGAAGTCCGCGACCATAAGTCCGTGGAGACAGACCATGGAGGATACGTCTGTAAGTTTCCACTATAGTGATTGCTTCCATATTAGTTTACGAGATATCTTGACAGTCACATTGTTCGAATTGTGATTAACGTCTTAAACAAGCTGACGATCTACTTAAAGCGGAACCTACAATTTTCTCTTTACTAGGATCCACTTTTTCAGTTTAAACACACATGGATATGAACTCAGCCCTCATACTAAAAGTGAAGTGTTAACCATTCGGAAAACCAGTGGGCGCCGGTAGCGTTGACGTGTGTCCTTTCTTAATTATTAACTTTGATATGGAACCAGGATTTACTATAATAGGGTGGCGTGACTCTGAACTGTTTAAGTATTATCAGCTATATATTAAAATAACGTCACAAAACAAGTTTATTATTTTTTTGTCTGTGTGTGAGGGGGGGGGGGTGAACTTCAGCATTCAACCGAATCATCCAAAGAAAACTTATTCGTGCAAGAACAATGATGAGTTTAGAATAATATAAAATATAAAATGTTGATATGTGTTCAGAGTCACCTCATGAGGGGTGATACTGGACAAGAGTGGGGTTGACTTTAGACAAATACAAATACATTAAAATAGGTTAATAAAAGATGGTAAATACCAATATTTGTTTTTATCAAATAAAAAAGAAAGAAAGGAAAATGAAAAAGAATACCTTACAAAGTAGGTCGTGACATTTTACAGGTATTGGAGAAAATAATGGAAACTCTTGCGGAAGTCGGAACATTTTGTATTAACACGGCGTTAGTCTACCTTGAGCACGCAATACAGCTTGAATTCCGGATGGAATTGACCGATACAAGACCTGAATAGTGGTGAGTGGAATTTGAAGCCATTTTTCATGCAGCACAGCCTCCAGCTCACGCAGAGACAAAAGAAGTGGAAATCGACGCCAAACCCTCTTTTCCAAAACATCCCAGAGACGCTCGATTATATTCAGATCTGTGGACTGCGCGGGCCAGGGATATGTTTAATGCTCGTGAAACCACTTTTGAATAGGGTGCCAGCGGTGTAAATGGAGGGCATTATTATCCTGAAATATGCCATTCCCGTCCGCAAATAAACTTTGCACTATTGGGTGGGTCTGGAGACTTAAGAGTTCTCTATACACTGTTGCTTAGACTGAACCGTGTAATGTGACAAGGGGGCCTGCCGAGTACAATAATGTATTTATTGATTTTCACCTTATTTATTATGGCGGAGTTAAGGTCGCTAGACCTTTGCTTCCACTCACCATAAATATACATAGGGAGCTATTTTGATGAGTGCACATTACATAATAACCCATAACAGATAATTATACTTAGAAGAAAGAGAAAACACACACACAGAGAGACATACATAAATTAGAAGAAACAGATACGGCAACGTAGAAAAACACAGTAATACATTTGCAATGGCAGCATACTATTTAATAATTGACGCTAGGCTAGTAGTAAGCAACCTGCCCACATGTCATATGTGATGCTTTGACTATTCATCAACATGGATAAAAGTAATGACCACTAATTAAATATGAATACAAATATTAACAACAGAAATACTACCACTAATATATTCCAACTGCCACAGAATACAAACACACACCTACTTTGATAATTATATCATTGTAATAAAAAAGACGTAGTTCTAATGATGTATCCAATCTATAGGAAACCTTGCTCGACTCATTGCCTGGTGAGATACCTAATTAGTAAACAGCTTCTCAACACTTTTCCGATACATAACCAGTGATTCCGAGTCCCTGATCGAGTGAGGGAGACTATTCCAGAGTTTACAGGAGGTGACTGTGAAAGATTTAACAAATAAGTTTGAGTTATGCCGTGGAATTGAGAGAAGGGTAGACTTACGAGATCTCGTGTTAAATTTATGGAAATCGCATAATTACTGGAGGCGTGAGAAAAGGTAGACTGGATCCTTGTTTTTGAGCACTTTGTACAGGAGCATAAACTTGTGGAACTTGCGACGTTCATGTAAGCGGGGCCATCCTAATTTATTAAAGAACGGCGAAAGATGATCAAAGTATCTTAAGTCAAAAATAAAACGAACGCAGGCATTTTGGACATGTTGCAGTCGTCTGGATAGATCATTCGTAAGATCAGAGTAAACAACATCCCCGTAATCAAGGTGTGACAGTACCAACATGTTAACTAGAGATAATCGTACCGGTATAGGCAAGAATATTTTTATGCGACGTAATAAGTACAAAGATGCATAGACTCTGCTACTTATATGGTTAACATGATTTTTCCAACACAAGTTATGATCCGGTATTAAACTAAGATCTTTGTCTGTGCGCTGGAACAATATTGAGGTGTGGTCTATAATTAAGGGGGGTAACGTTTCACGGTCAATACTGCCAAGAAGCTAAGAGCGTAGCTTGGGATTTCTTTGGGTTGATGCTCATGCCATGTCTTATTGACCATCTCACTAAGCTTTCTAAATCTTGGTTAACTTTATTTATTGCTTGATGCAACTCTGATGGCGAGAAAGAGAGATAAATTTGTAGGTCATCTCCATAAAGATGATAACGACAGTACGTTAGGGCATCAGAAATGTCATTGATGTAGAGTGCAAACAGAAGTGGACCTAAAACACTGCCTTGAGGAACACCGCATGAGATTGATGTTACAGAGGAGCATTTATTATGAGACATAACGAACTGTTCACGGTCAACTAGGTAGGAGCGAACCCACGAAACGGCTGAATCAGAAAAGATAAAGAAAGCTTTCGATTTAGCTATCAGTAAGTCGTAGTCGACAGACTAAAAAACTTTGCTATAGTCCAACAGAACTAGGATTATAGCTTGTGTAAGGTCCATGGTCCAACGAAAATCTTCTGTTACGTGAACCAATGCAATATGAATGCTATGGTTAGGTCTAAATCGTGACTGAAGAGGTTCTCATAGTTTGTTGCTTGTAAGATAGCTGCGGATCTGATCTTTAATTATATGTTCCAATGCTTTTGATAAAGCCAGAAGTATACTTATTAGACGAAGATCGGTTGCACTAGTCACATTGTTAGTTTTCTGGGGCGTCCCAGACCAATATAGACTCGCCACCATGTTTGGCAGTCGGGCGGAGACAGTCCACAGCGTATGCTTCTGAGGATGTTAGTCAGACAAATACGCATCCCGTGGTAGGGGAGAGGTTAAAGGGTGACTCGTTCGACAACAAGAGACGTTAACAGTCTTCCAACGTCCAGTTTTTGGGTTCATTGCACCATCCACATCCCCTTCTTGTCTTTTATTAGGAGGTTGGAAATAGAAACACGTCCATGCATACCCATTTTATGCAGTTCCAGCCTCACTGTTTTGAATTACACTGGGGTGTTTAGTTGCAGATAAAGTTCTGTAGTCACTTTCTCGGCCGTTGTTTTCTTCTGCGACGTCACAATCCGCTTCAAGGCCTGGCGGTCCCTATCCCGGAGCTTCGTCTTTCGACCATTATTGTGCTTCGCCGAACCCGGTTCACTGCTGTAGTGTACGAAAACTACATGCCTACAATTCTTTGATTTAATTTCTAAATTATAATTTTATATTGAGCAATTTCTCTGGTAATTTAATCTCGTATTTGGAAACCCTGCGCAATCGCTCTCTCGGTTTGGTTCCGCGATGTAAGCGATTTCTAGCCACTGTTTGGATTTGTTTCGCTACATGGGAAGGTCGGCTTGTCTGCAGCTACGACATATTGGATTGTCGACTTTGGTTGCTGCTGCGAAATAATTGTGGTTAAATCCGACTTCAAAGAGCTTGAATGCAGGCTTAGTATAATTTATTAATATTAATTTAATAATAGTAGAAGTAAACTGTTGTTTTGAAGTAATATTATCAGCTAATTTTGTTTGAGAATAAATTACTCAGTCACGTTATTTCTCGGAAGAAGTTAAATGGCGAATGCCGTTGCATGGGGCATTCTAAGAAATTACGATAAATCAGTTACTGTTGTGAATTAAATAATCGAGAGTAATATCTTATGTTTTTCGTGAGTGAAACTAATTTTTTTTTTAAAGAGAGTTGGTTTTGATTTTCAATTTATAGTAAGTTAAATCTCCAGATAAAACATTTTTGGTATTTTTCCTATAGTTCACATTGAGAAGGTACAACCTTCCTTTAGGTGTCAACGAGAATTTACGTGGAGGCAAGGTAGGGTGTATTGGATTGCAATGGCATCTGTTTCTCCCCTTTCCCCTTCTCTATTTTACTTTCAACATGTGCAGAAAAGAGCGGAAGTGAGAACGTGTGTTCTGGTGACGTTGGCTTGAAGGCCATTGATTTGTCATTGCGTGTATAGGCGTGTGTTTCCTGAAGAAAGGATTCATTCCCCCCCCCCCCCCTTCTATATTTTGCTCCTTACAACTGCTTCAGTATAGTGACCTTTTTGGTTAGCTTTGTGAAAGGGTGGTTGGTTTTCTCTCCCCCCGCCCTCCTTATACGTCTGGTTGGGACGTTAACTAAATTTGGTTAAATAATTGTTTCTTAAGTAATTAATTTCATAGAAGCTTATCAAGAATTAATAACCTAAATTTAAAGTCCTGTGTTTAATTCCTAATTTAATCTTAGGATTTTGACGTAACTTTCGAAATAGCAAGCGGGTTTGTAGTAAACAGCAATCGAATAATCTGTGGAATCTTAATTAATTAATTTAACTAGTTGAAGAGTTGCTCAATATAAAGTCAAATCTATTTCGTGATTTTGTTTAACGTTTGAGAAAGTTATGATGCAACTCAGCCTTTCGTATGTGTAAATTATGGAAATAAAGTTGTTCTGTTTAATTTAAATAAGTTGTCAGAATTTGATTTCATTTGATCTAATTAACATCATAAGTTTAGCATACTTTCCTATTAGTTCGTTTTGCGCGAGCGTCCTGGGACTCCTTAAATGTCCGCCCTCTTGCATCGACGTTCACTTAAATCAAGATTTTGAATTATTTGAACTCCGAGTGAATATCGGGCAAGTGCGGTTACACCGCGCACTGTGTATGCGATCATGATTTTCGAGACTGTGCCTTGTGTTACACCGCATAATGTCGCTGTGTTGCTCATAGATGCTCTAACTTGACGGGAACCTACTGTACAATTAGACCTCTTTGAAATTCCGTCAAGCCGGACATATTGATCCCTCTCCACATCTGCACAACGCCCACACTACCTTACTCTACTATTAGTGCACAATCCATCCTACCTGTAACAAACGAGGTACGGTTAATTTAGGCAGTGTTGTGTTACCAATCACAGTTAAAATATGTCCCATTTTTGACAAGTGTTTCTATTATTTTCTCCAATGCCTGTATAGAAACAAAAGGGTTCGTTTCACCAATACGTTCGAGGTACATGTTACAGGTGACAGGCATGGGACAGATAAAGTACAACACTGCACATTTACAGTATGGAGAATAAATTAGACGCGCTCACTTATATGCAATATATTTTGAAACTGACAAACAATTACTTTATTTTTTTTAAATCGTTTGAGATAAACGAATTTTGGATAAATGAGGTCTTAGTATATATTCAACGTCGAGTACTAGTTCATCATATTTCATGAAGGTGAAAGCGGACATGAGTTTAAGCGACAGAAACCGAGTTTCATCAACACTTCACAGAGTGGGTGTTCTCGGAATCTACAGCGACCTAGCGTGGAAGGTCACGGCTTTGAGTCAGCAACTACAGAAGCGGTGTAAAACTGTTCACACCGGGCATTGTGACTTATGTCAGAATGGTACTTTAAATAAAGACCACTTCCTTTCCTCTCTTTATCCTGCTGATATAGTAAAAGTTAGGACACAAACGGTATGTGACTTCAGTTATTGACAAGCCAATAAAATATAAGTTCTCATCAATTACTCCGGATATTGAGAATTTCATTTATAAGTTTTTAATTACTATTATATTACGAAAAATGATACAAGTGTCTTGAAAACTATAGTTTTGAGAGCAACTTATTCCAGTTTCATCAAGTGCAGAACAAACTGAAATTAAACTTATATTGTCTCATTAATTGTGTTGTAACCCACAAGCGGAAGTAACATTTTCTTGTGAAATTCAGCCATTTGGAGAATGCAGGAAATAAAGTAGCTTCATTTTGCTCAAGGATGAACTCGAATATTTAATTATGACGTGACTAAATGTCAATGTATTTTTCCGCATAGTACAAGATAGTCCGTGAAAATTCGATGTAGATCCTTCGATATGCGCTCCGTAGCGTTTGAGATCAATTCAGAATATGTCTATCATATCTTCCAAATATTATTAATACACTGCTTACTCTTAAAAATGCAACACCAAGAAGGAGAGAAGATAGCAGCCCCAAGTCTGGCAGATAGATACCGTAAGGTACAAGTAGCAATGATTAAATTTACAGTTCTGTGCGATGCATGAAAACGTGGCGAGAGCGAAACTGAACTGCCGAAGGTCAATAGCCTGTGGGCCCATCATGGGCGTTCCGAACGGCTGCAACACTGAGAGGCATACAGAGGATGTCCTTCGATTTTCTGTTGATGTATGGCAAGTCATGCGTATTCGACACAATACCACAGCTCATCAACTGTAGCTGGGGGAAGTCGCTGACTTGAGAGGCGTTATGCAATCCTGGACCAGACGTATTCAATCAGCGAAAGATCAGGTAAACGCGCCGACCGAGGAAGTAGGGGAATATATGGTAAAATATGTCTACGTTCCCATTGAAATGCATTATCATAGACTCTTTCATTTTCGAGCGGAAATTTCTTATGTTCTGCGATGAAAATTTACCTTAAAAGAGTGGCCCCTGTTTCCGCTCAGATCGAGTGGAATTTCGCTCTTTTGATTCAGTGTGTGGAATGCACTCCTCGGCAGGACCTTCACCAAAGGGACCATAATGGGGTCCAACACAAGGCCGATATACCGTAGGCTGGTCACACATCCGTCAATGAGTAGAAACGGAATCTAATGGCATTCTACACCATAATACCCGGTGTTGGACTGACGTGGCGAAGCAAAACGCAGGCGTCGCCCATCTTAGTGCCTAGCGCTAGACAGAAGTGGAATTCGTTTGATAAAAGAATGTCTTACCATTCGTCTCTCCATGCGCGACGTTCGCGACACCATTGTAGTCGTTCATACCATTGTTGTGTTGTCAGCGGAATCCACAGTAGTGGGTGCCGTGCAACTATGACCCACTCTGCCAGACGATGTAGATCTATCATAGGGACACTAGGCGCTGTGCAACATCCGGAAGTACGTGCTCAACTGTTCCGGATGTGGCTGTCCGATTCGCAAGTCATAAGCACAAGCCGTCTGTCCTCGCGGCTCGTGGTATGGCGCGTTCGTTGGGTTCCGACATGTCGTTGCGTAGTGCTTTCGGGAAGGCATCGAGTCCATATGCACTGCATTGTGGACGCATTCCGTCCAATATAGGCACCAATATCGCAGAAATATAAACTCCACTCTAGTAGGTATGAATCCCTATGCTAAATTGAGTTGGGAGTTACCGTGAATGTAAAAGTTTGGCCACCACTGCAGATTCATTCTTTGGGTCATATACACAAACAATAGAGGGGGGGCCAAGCTGACGTTCCAGTAGATCGAGAGTTATGACGTCATCAACATGGCCGCCCGTAGAATTTGGAATATAATTTTTAAACGCTTATAATTTTCCACAGAATAGAGATAAAACCATCGGGTTTGTTCCAAAGTAAAGTAAATTAACTGCAAATTATACACAATTAATTGTAGTATCTGTATATGGTGCCATGTTTGGGATATGTTGAAGCAAACTTGAAAAAAGTATTTTTTTGACATTCGTTTTCAATTTTAAATCCGAATAACTCCGTAATTATCAAGAATTCTAAACATATTGTCGTAACAAAAAATGTAGATCTTATTATGATCTATAAAACGGTACCAATATATTTTCTATATCATTTCATATAAGGTAGTTATGTGATTTTATATGAGACATGGTGTGGCGGCTTCGTAGCTGTAATTTATAGGTATGTTATACTTGCATCATTAAATAAACGTTAAAGATGCTCCACCACTGCAGATTTAGTCTTTAGGTCACCTAGTTAATAATATAAGGTGGGAAAAGTGACATTCTAATAGACCGAAACTTATGACGTCATCAATATGGCCGCCGTAAATATTCTAGTAAAATATTTAAAACCATATAACTCCCCACAGAAAGAAGATAGAATCGTATTCTTTGCACCAAAGTAAAGCAAGTTAATTGCATTTTATACAATATGAATTTGTAATGGTCCAGAATCTCTTTTATATACTGTTATCTATAAATTTTGGATACCATTCTCGGAGTTAAAAATTATATCAGAAATGCGAGTGTTGACAAAATTTTATTTTTACAGAATGAAGTTTCATAATATTTCAGTTAGCAATACTGTTTTGCATTGTAATCATTTGTATATAAAATCCCTGACATACTAATTATGGAAACATTATTTTTCATTTTGGGAGAAACTACTTTTAGTTTTACTTTCCCGTTACAATGTTAGCAAACTACTATAATAGTAAGTAATAACTGTTACATTTTATAAGATAAGGCCAATCATTTATGTTTACATGAACACTTGCAAAGTGCAGTACAATTTAATAATTTCTTCGTGCAGCCGCATGATTTTGAACACTTCTTGCATCCACACTTGACCATCTCCCGACAGGTACTAGCAGCAATGGGAATGTTGATCCATATTGGTAGGAGTCTATTTGCTTCTCTCTTCCACCCATATTTGCAAGGATCTGGAAGTGTAATTTCGGCCATGTTTTCAGAAGCCCAAATACTTGCTTGGTAAATTGAACGTCTGCAATGATGCAGAAGAGCATTCTGTGTAGGAGGCAATTTTTCTGGATTTTTGGTTTTGTGACAGAATATTGTTTTCCTTAAACCGTTGATGGTGTCTTCTTCCTGATTTACATATAGATTAATAAAAACAGTTCATTAGATTTGAATTCGGGTGCGTCAAAATCCAGAAGAGTGAAAGGATTATCCACCATGTTCACCAATGCTTCAGTTAGTGACTCAGGGCTCCTCTTCCATGCTTTAAATGCCATACTTTTCGACTTTCCTCTTATTGAAGAAGTTGAGCCACATCCAGTGAGAGGATACCATAGTGGCAAAGCCAGTTGACAGCCTTCTGCAATTGCTAAGAAGCTGTTAAAATGATAAACTAAAATGACAACATCGGAATCCACGGTTCGTACTAGTATTGTCCTTGCTCCTTCTCTGAATGAGTGCAGCGCATGTAACAAAATCCTGGTGTCAGCTTCTTCATGGTTGCATCTTTCTGTCATGTTATTTCCAGGCCCAACATGGCAAACGGTATCGTCTGCAGTTATGTAGAAATCAGTTTGTACATCTTTAAGGTTTGAAACAGATTTGTCACTAAGTTATTTAAATAATTACTGTTTGTTTTGTGAGTGACTCAAACACATTGACCAATCTTTGGGTATCCTCACATTTGGGCCTACCTTCTGTCTCATTCCATGACCTCGAACTTCATGAGTCTCGTTTTTTTTATGGAAGTTTCAAAATAAGTGTCCCAGACAACAAGTAATGCCAATGTTTTCCTCATTTCAATTTTAATTTGCCTCAAGAAACACATATAAAAGTAGTTTTCAAATGTTATTGAACCGACCGTAGGAGTCAGAAAATGAATTAAGGCTCCACCATTCCAAATAATAGCATGATAATTTAAAGGCTCGGCTGAATAACATCCGTTGCTTCATTGGCCTGAACCTCATTCCGAAGGCACACAAGAACGTCAGATTTCTTGGTACGGTACATCTTGTCAACGTTACTTGCAACTGAAGGAGGGTATTCTTGAAATTCATGAGCAAAGAATTCGTCCATATTACCTTTTCTTAATTGTGTAGCTATTTGGCCCAAAAGAGAAACATTTCCTCTTAATTTTCTCATTTGCTTTTATTGTACCCGCTTAGGCTTTGGTGTTTTGAACAGCAAAAAATTATTTTTCTGTATTGGGGTGTCAAATGGTTTACTTCTTCTAATGAGGACTTCATTCACGAAACTGTCATATTGTTGTTTACCTTTATCCAAAAGGATTAACACTGATTCTTTGTCTTCGCTAACGTCTCCTTGAAGATTCACTACTTCATTACCGAACTCGAGAAATGGATTTTAATTCTTCCGAATCGCTTCAATCATGTTCTTCACATCACATAGAAAATCTTCTTGTCCTTTTGCCATTCATCATGATGAAAGTAGTCACACTCATTATATTCATTTTCTTCATACCCAGAAGAAATTTTAAAGTCCTCAAGTCGCTTATTTACTTCAGGAGCAAACGTAGACCAGTTCAGAAGAGCAATTGGATCCTGCGTTAAGCCAATTACTCCCCCTGTTCCCTTTAGTATCTTGTTTAGCTGTTCATGGCCTTGATCGATTGCAATGGAAGAGAAATGTTTCTTAGATCTATTGACAGTGAATCTTCCAATCTTGAACTCATTAAGGACCGATTTCGGTAATCGTTTCATGTCATTAACATGGATAGGAACCCATCTTGCATAGAGGTAGTGGTGACATGCAAAAAGGAGACCTCCGAGATGTTCCAAGGCTGCAACATAAAGTTCAAAATTTGCCTCTCTATGAGCACGTCCAAAGATCAGCAACAGAGCCTCTAATTCCAGAACAAGAATCCAATACGCAAACGTAGGGTACATACTGTTGTTCTTAACCCAAGTATTAAATTCAGTTTCCGGTGATACTTCTTTGTAAGCTTCATTGAAGAGTGCCTGCAGTGCTACGTATGTTATCTGATGTGCGTTTCTAGGCTTTGTGGCATGTACGGTTTTGGTAGAATACCATCTGCGATTCCTTAAGAGGCTAAACCAGCTTCGACAAGAGCTTCAATCCATCCTGATCCCTGCAAGATATCTTCAATCGCCTTTGCACTGTGTTTTTCTGTATGAAAGCCTCCAAGCATGATCACAATATCTTTCAGAGAATCATAGTTCCACTGAAGTCTCTTCATTATACCATAAACTGGCTGATCCCCAGTTATCACAGGTATCTGGTCTGGATTTAAATGATGTATGGCTTTCTTAACCAACTCCACTGCGTGAAGAATCATTCGTGGATCACTAGACGATTCTTTAAATAAAGGGAACAATCCACTAATGTTTGGCTGCACCTTCGTTACTAATTTCTTCTGATAGGCTGACCAAGTAACTCCAGCACTTAATTGTTCGACTTCTGTATAGTTATCAAGTTGTGAGATAACATACTTAGCCCATTCTTCCTCTTTTTGTATCTCCTGAGAAAGAGTTCTACATTCGGTTTCCATTGTTTCTTTCTTTAACATTGCTGGAGCAGAATTCAAACATCCTTCAGCTAGTTGAGGCAAGGTTGTAAATTCATCTGAGAGCCTTAGATTCTTTGGACCACGAGCCATGAGAGGAAAGTGTCTCTTAACGCCGTCATTCTCATCGTACCTTGCTTGGAAAAGTGATATTGCACTTCCATTAAAAGAATCTTGCGAAGTTCTAGAGTGTAATAATTTGTACTCGTTTATCTATTTTGGATTTATACATAAAATAACTTCAAGTAACCTTACTCCCATAGATAAAACAACATAAGAGATGGCCGCTTACGATTCTTGGGGTTACTTGTTTTCTGTGACGGGGGAATATCCAATACGAGTCCCTTAGATTTCCCGAACCAGATATTCATGAACACACTTCCAACGTAAAGTTTCGGGCAGTTCAACTTATTTTATTCTGTGCAAGAATATAAATTATCTGACAAGTGATTATACTGACCAGAAAGCTCATGCTTATTATTCTCTGTTTACAGATACCATAACACCAAAATTCAGATTCTATACGAATCACTGCAGTTAACATCATTACTAAATTCAATAATCTGATATTTTAAATATCTCCTAGTTTAAACTGTGTAATATCGGCCTAAACAATATGTTAATCTTAACCCACAATGGAAGACATCTTGTTGTACATTTTTCACCGATTTTTCACTTCTTATACACATTAAGAAAATTCTAAACTTGGGTTTTCATGTAAAACCTTGTTTCCTTTTTATTTATTTATTTTTAGAAAAAGAATATAGCTTGATGCCTAGATATAATTTAAGTCTGTCGTTTTGTATACCATCACTGTTCAGAATAATGTTTGGCCTGTCCACCAACTTTCTAACATAGAGCCGATGATATGGTCGATGTTATCAACAGCTGCAACAGTAAAGAGACCATAACGCATTTCTGTGGGACATACCACACCCTCAGTGTTGAACTGTTGTAGCACAGAATACCCTTTCTTTGTCTCAACTCATCACCTACAATACACAGATGCGCCGAACACAAGAAACTCCTTTGCCTATATATCTCGACCTTCTCAATCACTCAAAGTTCAAAGGTTCGTATCTGGTAAATGAATTACATCGCCTGGGACTTTCAGTGAACTACAATAGAGTAAAGTATCTGGAGCAAAAAATGGGTGATTCTGTTCATTTTCCATGTGACCCTCATAAGAAGGCCCATGCATTTTAAAACCGATATGAAATTTAAGATGACCGGAAACAGACTTTTACTGGCAGTCAGAAGGAAATCCGTCCTTTTGAAAATCGTAGCTTATTTGTAACATTTCGCGTCGGCAAATGAGAGCAGCCTTTGAAAGAATACGATAGTCTTCTGATGGAGATGTGGACACCACAGATGTTGAAACTATGTCCTTCATTACTTCAGTGCATACTAGAATTATCTTGTTTCGAAAACCTACTTCTTTAAGAATTAAAGAAAAACGTTGTAAAATTGCAGTTTTCAGCCTAGTACGTTCTATTTACTAAGCAAGTATTTGGGCTGCTGAAAACATGGCCGAAATTACACTTCCAGATCCTTGCAAATATGGGTGGAAGAGAGAAGCAAATAGACTCCTACCAATATGGATCAACATTCCCATTGCTGCTAGTACCTGTCGGGAGATGGTCAAGTGTGGATGCAAGAAGTGTTCAAAATCATGCGGCTGCACGAAGAAATTATTAAATTGTACTGCACTTTGCAAGTGTTCATGTAAACATAAATGATTGGCCTTATCTTATAAAATGTAACAGTTATTACTTACTATTATAGTAGTTTGCTAACATTGTAACGGGAAAGTAAAACTAAAAGTAGTTTCTCCCAAAATGAAAAATAATGTTTCCATAATTAGTATGTCAGGGATTTTATATACAAATGATTACAATGCAAAACAGTATTGCTAACTGAAATATTATGAAACTTCATTCTGTAAAAATAAAATTTTGTCAACACTCGCATTTCTGATATAATTTTTAACTCCGAGAATGGTATCCAAAATTTATAGATAACAGTATATAAAAGAGATTCTGGACCATTACAAATTCATATTGTATAAAATGCAATTAACTTGCTTTACTTTGGTGCAAAGAATACGATTCTATCTTCTTTCTGTGGGGAGTTATATGGTTTTAAATATTTTACTAGAATATTTACGGCGGCCATATTGATGACGTCATAAGTTTCGGTCTATTAGAATGTCACTTTTCCCACCTTATATTATTAACTAGGTGACCTAAAGACTAAATCTGCAGTGGTGGAGCATCTTTAACGTTTATTTAATGATGCAAGTATAACATACCTATAAATTACAGCTACGAAGCCGCCACACCATGTCTCATATAAAATCACATAACTATCTTATATGAAATGATATAGAAAATATATTGGTACCGTTTTATAGATCATAATAAGATCTACATTTTTTGTTACGACAATATGTTTAGAATTCTTGATAATTACGGAGTTATTCGGATTTAAAATTGAAAACGAATGTCAAAAAAATACTTTTTTCAAGTTTGCTTCAACATATCCCAAACATGGCACCATATACAGATACTACAATTAATTGTGTATAATTTGCAGTTAATTTACTTTACTTTGGAACAAACCCGATGGTTTTATCTCTATTCTGTGGAAAATTATAAGCGTTTAAAAATTCTATTCCAAATTCTACGGGCGGCCATGTTGATGACGTCATAACTCTCGATCTACTGAAACGTCAGCTTGGCCCTCCCTCTATTGTTTGTGTATATGACCCAAAGAATGAATCTGCAGTGGTGGCCAAACTTTTACATTCACGGTAACTCCCACTTAATGATTCATACCTACTACTCGTGATATGCCACAATTCTTCCGTTATCAAAGGTGAAACCTGCTGGTAAGGCTGCAACATTTGACGACGAGATATATATCGACCGTATACAGACACTCACGTCACACCAACAGTCGTCTACCACTGGATTGTGACTCTCTGACCAACTTCCGATTTCTGTTCCTAGATGGCCTTTGTTGCATCACGGAGCTGTCGTGCTAATCAGTTGTTTTTCTTTCCATGCTCTACATATTCTGCATATTTTGCATTAATCCAATGGTGCAAATTTTTCATTAATCCTATTCTCCTTCTTGGAGGTTGCATGTTTCATCGAGTAGTGTTGTATATTATTGTTTGGTATTTACTTAACATCTCTAGAACACCCTGATGATATTCCTAAAGGCTAAACCATCCCAAGCATATCTGTAGGAAATACCTGGGATATCCCAAGGAATATACACTAGAGTCCCGCTAATCCCAACTAATTGTGGCTGTTCTCTGTCCAGATTATCGAAAGTTCGAAATACCCGGACCTACACTTTTTTAGTAGGCCTATGTCCTTGAGCTTTTTATAATGAACAGTACCGTACTTTAATTACAGAATGTAATTAAAATTGTACACTGTACTTTTGTACTTTGAGTTCATTTTCTTGTAAGTTGTATATAAAATACACGTTTTACATAAAAAAACTATAAAAATAATTTGATATATTTTCCCTGGTCTCTGTTCGGTTTATCCGGATTTTCGGATTAGCAAGGTTTGAATTAGCGGGACTCTACTGTACTTAGCACATGAGCTCATTCTGACATTCAGTTATTCGTAGAATTTTCTGAGTACTCGTATTCATGATGTGAGGAAATCGACGAACTTCGCTCAGGTGTTCATTACATCAAAACAAGACGAAAGTTTATCTTAGACTTTGCTGAGTGTTGAACATTGTTTCCAAATGTTGCCAGTTGATTGTTAGAGTATGGCTGGCAACATTGCCCTGCAAAGTACCAAAACAAAAGAATACAAGAAAATACTAGGAACGTGCCATATTATAGACCTGTGCGAAGTTTGGGACCGGTAGCAACGCGAAATAATACTATTCATACCATAATAGTCAACTGGCAACACTGCGGAATCGAAGTATGACGTGGGCAAGGTTTATCCGTTTTCTCACGGTATATTCTAGGGATGATCCAATTAATCTACGGTATTCTTAGTATATCCCTAGATTATACCTTTGCGATGTGGAATATAGTCTTTTAGAGCAAAACTTGACCACGATACAGCTAATTGTAGAGTTACCAGATTTCCTTTTGAGAAAAGGAAGATGTTTTTTTTTTATCAACCAACGGAATTCTCCAAGACTTGCAGTTTAAAATCTACATAATTATTATTTCATATCTCAGCTCTAAAATCACATGTTTGTACAGATTAAAATAATGTTTTGGTTACAAGGGATATGTATTACTTCATCCCAAAAGAAGTGCCAATGTTTGCGAGCCCTTTCAAATGAGATGCTTTGCTTTAAGTATAAATAAACGTGAGAAAGCGTCATGCAGGATAGGCAAGACATAACACGTGAGGCTAAGCCCCCACACCACGAAAAGATAAAAGTACATCTTACTGTAAAATGAAAGATCTGGAAACCCCAGTAGTAGATTATCTTCAGATTTTTGAAAGAGAATGATTAAAATGCATAGAGTCTATTCAAATAAATGTTTCGCTTCACTGTATTTTGAAGTGATCATTGCTAGAGGGCAATGTTCTGGTATCACAATGTGTAAGATCACATAGAATATTAAAACATAACAAAACTTATTTTGCTCTCTGGCATAGTTACCATTAGAAAAAAGTTAAAGCCCTGTAAATAAAATAGTTTAATACATTTTAAATAAATTCAATTGCAAATGTTACATGTGCATTCTCTCCATGCAAAGTTTCAATCAAACTGAATACCTTAATGATTCTTTAAGGCATAGTTATAATTGGAAGGAAAGTATAGTTTTCTGTTCTTTCAAGAATAATAACATCAAATTTATAACATTACTTTATTGTATATGATTATTCACATAAATTTAAACAGGAATGTTACAAAATATGGAGTTGTATGTAAATTACATTGTAGGTGCGACACTTTCACGTGACCTTACAAAAATGCAGAGACACTCATTAGACATCTCGTAAGTCAAGTTGAACATGGACCAGTCTAATCATGGTAAGAATACGTCGGTCATTGGTGTTTTAACAATGCCCAATAGGGACATTTCATGTTCAAAGTTGCGTGGATTTCTTGACGCGGTATCCAATCAGTACCAGGAATTCCTCATGAAAGTTATTACCAGTCACCGTAGTAAGCGCCGTGACCGCGACCACGAGAATGTAATAATTGTGGCCACCAAATTATCTGTGTGGAACTGTCGTGATAACCTACAGGTGACACTAGCTTAAATCACACGCAATGCTGGCGGTTCGAGACGCATATCAAATAGGTTAGTGAGTGTTCGGTCTGTAGCTTCCGTGGAACAGGAGACTCACCAGAGTGTCCCAATTATCTCACCCGGGCTCATCAATACGGAAATAAGACGCTCAAGGACTGGCAAAATGTGGCGTAATCCGATGACTCATTGTACAATTTGTTTTGGGCTGATGGTAGAGTTCACCTAATCTTATGTAGCCATGGACCCCAGTTCTCAATAAGGTGGATATATACTGGCACAGATTTATGTTGGATCTCCTGGTCATCAAACTTATCGACGACCGCTAAATTACATTGGTTGGTGACACCATTCAGAAGCTTTCGTGAAGTTCATATACGCTCCACAGCTATGCGATTGCAGCAGAATAATGCACCATTGCATTAAATCCGACTTTATGGATAAAGTAATGTTATTGATTACGTTAAATATCCCAGTTTTAATGGAGCTCTCTGTTCTTTTAAAGATTATAAAGAAGCAAGAGAATTAAACGAGGTCTTAACATAAAATAAAATTTCTCCGTTACACAACAGCGAATAAATTATCCAGATGTCCAGCTTTATGATAACACTATGAACATGTCTCTCAATATAGCAAAGGTTGAGTTGTTATATTTAAAAAAACTGTTCTTCGAATCGTTGATGAAAAATGAAGGTACTACTTTACAGTTTCACGAAGTTCATTTTTATAAGGAAATATCTGAAAGTTTTAAATTAGCAGAAGTGAATCAGAAATAAGCATGACGACAGCTGATAGCATGATAGAAGCACTTCTTAAAATGATGAAACTTAACCCTGGGAGATAAAAAAAATAGAATGAATTTGGTTTAATGTATCAGAAGAGTAATTAATAAAATAATAAAATTTTAAATTACGATTATAATTATTGATAATTATAAATAATGTTACAATATGCTTATACAATTTCCCATGAAAATGTTGTACAATCAATATCGTTTACGTGTTTGTATCACAAAACAGGGTCATGTACAGTACAGTACATACTGTAGGTTTGCATAAGACTTACTGAACCCCCAAAATGAAGAACAGCATTATTGCACTATTCCACAAAATCCGGGACATAACAGCAAATCTATAGTCAAACCCAGCTTTGATACGAAAAAAAAGTTTACTGTTAGTGGTTATTAAGCATTATATTCCACAATATTTTCATGTTATTTGACAATTCGAAGCAAATCACGAGAAATGTTTGTTGGCATTAAGTTGAACGAAAGAGGTCGCTACAGACATTATTTCATTTTGAGCTGTTTTACCTTTGTGGGAAGGGAAAGTTTCATTTTGCGCAATACGAACTACTGCAATTTCTAATTTTATAGATAAAATGTTTCTTATTTATCGACGTCTGGAGATGCATATTGAGTTCCTAATACTCACATTCACCTAATCTTACAAGGAAACGAGCCGAGAACTCCTTTGTTATATAAATGCTAATCCATGGAAAGGAAATTAAGAATTTATTTTTCGTTACTGATATTTCCTATGCTTTGAAAAGAAAATGTCTGCTTCAAAAGTTTCAATAGAAGACCAATGACGTAATTGAATTATATTAATGGACTCTAGGCATCTAAGATTCAGGCCGGGATAGGCGAGGGGAAAGGATTCGGGAAGGTGTCGGCCAGGGCCTATCTTGAAGGTGCCATCCCATCATTTGCCTTGTGTGATTGAGGAAAAAAACGCTGGAGAAACCTGTCAGAATATTCGGTCGGTGGGATCGAACCCACGGCCTTCCGAATGCAACACCATCGAGAAGACCAATGAGTTCATGTTCGTAAATAATACTGTGTTTAACTGCTCCTAATTCCTGTATCAGTATTTTTGCCTGTATGAAACAATAAAATAGAATGTATTCGTACACGAATTCAGAGACCTAATATATTTTATCTTTTAATCATTTTTCTATTGAAATTCTGTTCAACCCTACATAAATAATAATATAATAATAATAATAAAATCGTCTTCACATCTCTTGAAGCCCACCGGTCTGCGTTTCTGCACTATATGATCTGCTGGACGGTGGGAGGGTCAACATTTTCTGTGTCCGAGTGAGCACAGACAGTGTGGCCAACCACATTGTTTCATGGTTGTTGGTAAAAATAAACCTGATAGCTGACCTGCCTTCGAATCTACTGCGGTACGGCCACGTGCTAAGAGAAAGCTTTACTTCGCTTTTCTGGGGAGGCGAAAGAAAGTGCCCATGGCCTTCCTGTTGATACAATCACGTCATTCGCCTGTTGAATTTAGGACAAAGATGGGGGAAATCTCAACCAGAATGGTCAATAAAAGAGGCTGAATCACATTCTTTACCACTGCTGATTCGAAACCACTTTCCCGACACGACTTATTAGCAGACGAATTTTGTCTTACTACTTCCATTTCATCTTTTATTTTGCTCTTAGTAACTAGGTTACGAGCGGGAAGGGGGTGACTAGACAGAAAAAAAACCTATGTTTTACATTTCTGACTCAGCTATAGAATGTTCCAGTCGACTGTCTGAGGGGTGACGTTCTCCGGCCCGCAAGGGGATGATTAGAGCCAGACATTTTGTCTAGATACCCGATGGGCATTCACGTCAACTTTAAGGAAACTCTGAACAACATATCGGAGAAAGAGAGAAGGAAAGAAAGAAATAATTAAGAACAGGGAAAGAAAAGAAAATGGAAGGAAGGAAGGAAGGGAGGGAGGAATTAGAGAAGTAAGGAAAGAAGGGAAGGGGAGAGAAAAAAGGAAGGAAAGAAAGAAAGGAAGACAGAAAGAAAGAAAGGAATTAGTGAAGGGACAAAGGGAAGAAGGAAAGAAAGAAGAAAAAGGAAAGAAAAAGAGATAAAGGAAGGAAGGAAGGAAGGGAGGGAGGGAGGGAGAAATTAGAGAAGGAAGGAAAGAAGAGAAGAGGAGAGAAAGAAAGGAACTAAGAAAGAAAGAAAGACAGAAAGAAAGGAATTAGTGAAGGGACAAAGGGAAGAAGGAAAGAAAGATGAAAAAGAGAGAAAGGAAGGAAGAAAAGAAAGGAAAGAAGGAAAATTCCAATATAAAAAGAAAGAAAGAAAGAAAGAAAGAATGGAATTAGTGAAGCAAGGAAGGAAGGAAAGAAAGAGAAAAGGAAAGACAAAGATGGAAAGAAAGAAAGGAAGACAAGAAAAGAAGGAAGGAAAAATCGAAAGAGAAAGAAAGTTAGAACGAAAGAAAGAAAGGTACAAAGAAAGAAAGGAATTAGTGAAGGAAGGAAAGAAGGAACAAAGGAAAGAAATGAGAAAAAAGGAAGGAAAGGAAAAAGAAAAATCGAGAGGAAAGAAAGAAAGAAAAGGAAAGAAAGAAAAGGAAAGGAGGAATTAAAAAGAAGGAATGCAAGGAAGGAAGGAGAAAGAGAGAAAAAGTATAGAAAGGAGAAATAATAAGTTAAGAAGAAAGAAAAATAAACAAAGAATGAAAGCTTAAAAATCTCACAAAAGCTATTCATATATTAGTTTATAAATCTAAAAGTAAACTCAAATATTAAAAGCATTGATTTCCAGTTTCAGATGCTCTTATCTGCTATTGTTTGAAGAACAGTAGAAGAGAAACAAAGTAATGTTGGGTTTTGAAACGTAAGTTCCTATCTTTGTGTACAGATGGCATTACGCTCTGTTCCCATGTGTGTAATAAATTGAGCACAATAGTCCGCGCGGTGAAGATAAAATCTGGATTAGCCATTCTCAACATCAAGAAACAAAAAAAAAAACAAAAAAAAAGAAACGGAATGAACAACAGCTGCATAACGTTTGTATTGTTTCAGCTCTAGAACACGATGTGTTCTTTTTCTAACAATATTATTTCATTTCAAATAACATTCTATTTTGCCAGAGAAATACGCTCATGACCTAAGGTAACGAAAGGTGTAGTTGTTATTTAAATTAAAGATTAAGTTTAGTTTTCAAGTACGTTGTTGTCTATCCTTAACGATACATAGATACACGTTTAATAATAATATTTATTTATTAATCTTTAGAGACATCTAGAATTGCTATTTTATACTGGAACTAAATAATATTACTAAATTTACTACAAACTAATTAACACTAAATTAAATTATAAAACAGCACATAACATAGCAAGTTATATATAAGGAAACATTACGATTATAATACACAAGAGGAATTACTCACATATTTATATTTAGCGCCCGACCAAAAGTATTTTCAGGTCAAAAAATATCAATACTTGTACCAAGGTTGTCGCACAAAGTATCTAGTCTATAGAATAAGGAGCATCGCAGTATACTTTTAACCTAGGCGGGGGCAAATGAAGCAGGTTCTTATTTCTGGTTTCCCGCCAGAGAACACAGAAGTAAAATTTGGATATTAAGTCTCCAATTCTAAAATCTTGTAAACGTATATATCTGCTACTTTCCGACGAAAAGAGGAGACATGGAGGCCAAGAACGGATAGTAACTCAGCTTTGCTTAAGTAACGTACCGATGGAATTCTTCTTCTAACTACGGCAAGGAGAAAGTTCAGAACAGAATCAATATGAGATAGATTAGAAATGGTAGTCATCATGATCCAAATTGGGGAGCAATATTCAATTGTAGGAGGAAATGAAGGTTTTGTGGAACAGACTCATTGAAAGAAGGTTCTTAATTTCAGTAAATCTATAGAGAAGATTGGATCAGCGCAAAGAACTGTCAGTTACAGAGGTCACGTGATCGGCAAACAAAAGATTTTCAACAAATACCACTCCAAGATCTTGTTGAGAAGAAATTCTAGGATTATTTGCAATTAAAATAGGTAGCTATGATTTGATTCTTCTTTAAAGAAATGGTAAGTAAAGAAGATTTTGAAGGATTTAGTTTTAAATTTCACGCATCATACCAATCCAAGAGATCAGAGATTGAATTTTGGAGATCAGCAACATCCTGTAATGATCTGAATTCTCTAAATAATGTACAGTCGTCAGCAAAAGGTGAATTTTCAGATGACGAGAGATAAGATGGGAGATCGTCCATATACAGAAGGATGCAAATATATTTCGTATGTTTCTTATGTTCTCTGCATCGAGCGTCTTGATATCTCATCTTAAATTGTATGTGTTCCTCTTGTGTATAGGATGTGTTTGTGTTACAAATATCACTCATAAGTGTTTAGTGTTATGTACTTCAAGTTTAGTGATCCCCCTTCTAAAGAAATTATATGGGTGTAGTTTGTGCCATAAAGCTGTATGTGTGTGTGTAAATGAATTATGTGAACAAAAACTGCAAATATTATCTTATACGCAATATCAGTATTGGTCAAGGTATGGCAAATGTAAAATATGGCATAAATATATTCAAAGTAAAAACATTACAAATGTAGTGCTCTTAACATATAGTCAGCCTATTACTATCATATTGTGTGAATATCTCCTGTTCCACAATCATGTATTTGTTTCACCTAGTTGTAAGGACTACGCTCCAGGCTCTTGAGTAAGTACCATATCTCTTATTTTAAGTGTTTTCATAACCATTTTTCCTTTTCCCCTTTCCTGAAATCTGTAACAAAGCCAGAGGTGTTGCAACACTGTTTGCAACCAATATCTCTTCCTCCAGCTCTCACGTAGAGCCATTGGAAGCTAAGGTCCTCTCTTCCCCACCCCGTACTTCCAACAGCTTGTCGACAGCCGATATTTTTAAAAACTAATTGTCAAAATACCCGGAGGACATGCACGTGGTACAAGTCAATGCGCAGAGCCTTTTCAAACATTCCACGAAGTATCTGCTATACTCTCCCCTCCTCTCTGTCCATGTAGCTGGAATTAGTGAAAGTTGGTTCAGACCGCCCCTTCAGGATTCCTTGGTTAACACTGAAACTACTTCCTCTATAGAAATGACCGTGAGGGGAAAGGGGGAGGTGGGAGCGCAGTTTATATGAGAAGTGACATTAGAGTAAAAATACTAGACCGGTCTCCAAATGTATTTCGCCTCTGCCTAGTACCTGATACCCGAACTTATAATTCAATATAAACAGGTGTGTTTAGCCTTTGTCTACAGGCTATCTCAAAATTTCTCCCATATTTTAATAATTAAATGATTATAGGAGATATAAATTAGGATCTGTTGTCGTCTAAAGGCAATGTGTTAAAATTCAAAAACATTGTACATTCTTTAAATCTCTCGTTCTGTCCATTCGAAGCCACTCACAAAACCGATTCAAGTGAATCCTGGATTGATCATAGTATCAGATATGTTAAAAGCCAGAAATGTAAGACAAATTCCAGTGCCAGGCATAAGCAAACATGACTTATTGCATTTAACGTATTCCGTGAAACCTGATAAATATGAATTATGAATAATAAAACGAAGGGATATAAAACACAGAAACGAAAACGCCTTATTTACAGATGTGAAGTCATTGCCGTGGTATCTAATTTAATGTGCCTCATCGGTAGATCAAAAAGTTGATCTTTTTAACTCTTTCGTGCACCATGTGTACAACAAACACGCCCCATTGAAAGCCAAGCCCTAGAGCTCTTGAATTAACGATACTATTCTATCTCTAATGACTTTGCGGGATTCAGCGTACAGAAGCTATACGAGAGCAGTGGAACACGACCCCAACAGATCCCAAGAAAAGTAGATAGAATATCGTAAGTTGAGAAACCGCTGTAATCAAGAAATTCGAAAAGCTAAAATTGAGTTCGTCAAAGGACTCCTCAACCACACACCACAACCGAGAAAACTTTGGTATAAGCTCAAACTTTCGGCAATCAGTGTTAAAACCAAAAACCTTCTTTTACCTCAAATACCATTAAACACTATTAACGAACAGTTGTGCTACAAGTCAAAACTAGATACTATACACAAAATGGAAACATTACATATTATCTAAACATCACCACCCCAAAAATATTATTTTAATATGCACGAAGTCACAGAACCGGATGTAATAAAAGCAATACAAAGAATCAATTCATCTGCCGTTGGAGCCGATGAACTATCCATTTTACTTATCAAAAAATACTTACCTGTGTAATAGATATTACTGTGCATATCTTCAATAGCTCTATCACATATGGCGAATTTCCATCGGTCTGGAAGATGCCACATATTCGTCCGTTACCTCAAACTTCAAACCAATAACGACTGAGGACCTTCGTCTCATTAGTATTCTTCCTGCGCTTGCCAAGGCTCTAAAACACATTGTCCACGCTCAATTAACACAGTTTCTTGAAGTAAATAGCATTCTAAACCCTTTCCAATCAGGATTTAGGTCTCTCTATAGTACGTGCACAGCCCTAGTTAATATCACAGATAATATTCGTTTTGCTATGGATAATCGCCATATCACCCTGCTATCCCTTCTTGACTTTAGTAAAGCATTCCAAACTATAGACCATTAAATTCCGATTACTAAACTTTCTTCTTTCTATAGCTTCTCACCGTTAGCCCTATCATGGTTCAGATCCTATCTCTCAAATAGAAAGCAAAGGATTATCACCAGCTACACACATTCAGACTGGATACCTGTTCCATGTGGTGTCCCACAAGGCAGTATTTTAGGACCACTACTTTTCTCTCTGTAAATAAATGACCTGCCTAAAAATATTCTAGCCAACAAATATCACTTATATGCTGTTGAAGTTCAAGGCTATATCTCGTCCGACCCATCGAGCATAGTTAGTTCACCCCAGTACTTAAAATCCGAAATTAGAAACATCTGTTCATGGACACATGAAAATGGATTAGAAGTTAACCCATTGAAATCAAAATTTATTATAATCGGAAGATACTTCCCTCTTTTAACATCGCAGACATCACTGGCCTCGATGTAAATGGCGTTATAGTTCCTTTAAGTGAAAGCGTAAATGACCTTGGTCTATGTATCAACAAACACTTAACCTTGACATAACATGTGAACAACCTTTGCAGAAAAACGTATGGCGCATTACATTCTCTAAGCCGCTTAAAAATTTCCTTCCCGAATCAAAGCCACTTTAGTGCAATTCCTTGTAATATCACAAGGGGATTACTGTGACGTTGCTTACATGGACCTTACTGAAGACCTAGCAAAACGCTTACAGTGATTAGAGAATGCTTGTGTCTGCTTCATCTTTAACGAAAAGTACTTCGACCATTTATCGCAATATGATAATAAATTAGGTTGGTTTGATCTTTGCACGAGACGCCGTCAACATGCTCTAAATTTACTTTATAAATTAGTCACAACGAAACATCCGTCATACTTGTCATCCAGGTTCAAATTTCTCAGTGACACTCATTCTTTAAACACCCGCTCTAAAGAGAGCATGGTACTCTCAGCGCAAAAACATAAATCAGGGTACTACTCAGAATCTTTCACTGTGTATGCTACTATAGCTTGGAATGAAATTCCTGAACACATCAGGGACTCAGGTTCTCTATTATCATTTAGACGAAAACAATTATCCCAGCCACAATTCTCTCTGACTCACTAGACACACAGATGTACAAATGAATCACGTAACTATGTTATATAATATTATTATTATTATTTTTTTCTCTCGAGTTAGTTTAGATAGTATTTTTCTTTTCTTAGTAATCGCTTTATTTATTTACTTTTAATTGTAATTGATAATGTATGATTTTTAGCGTTCATTTTTTTCGTTTTGTAGTGTTCAATTATTAATCTTCTGGTTTTCAATTATTCATATTATGTAAATTCAAATGGTTGAGTGGAAGAAAA
>JAGDQP010010584.1:0-55384 GCA_022664845.1 Lepisma saccharinum | reverse complement strand
CACGTGCCTGCTTAGCTTTCACTCCTGATAAGTACCACCTGGAACAGCTCATCGTAATGATCGGCGGATTAGGACCAGGCAAATGTGAACACGGCTTAATGTCGACTGTAATGCATTGGAAACGATGTTGGTAGCGCTTGGTTAGAGCAAAGTTTGCTCCAGGTGGGTTTCGCGGATGTTTACATAGGATCAGAAAGGTCATCGAATGGAAGTCTGTCAGGGCCTGCTGCACCAGTTTAAGGTCGAATGTGACAATTTCCTGGACAAAATATGGTGTCACCATTACATGCAGGAATCCAAAGATTGTCCATGGAGTGGCGACATGCAAATTCCCCACCAAAGAAAGAAGTTCAAGGCACAGCCATTGACTAGGAAAGTAACGCGCACTGTCTTACGTGGTATGCGGGGTGTGATTGTTTTAAATGTCATGGAGCCTTGAGAAACTCTCAATTCTGAACGCTATAGGAAAATGCTGACGAAGCAAAAAGCCCGAATTTCCGGAGTCAGGCCAGAGAAGAAGACAGCCCTTTACTTCCAACATGATAACGCAAGGCCCCCATACCAGTTTCGCGACCACCGAGCATATTGCAAAATTTTGCTGGACTCTCCTACCACATCCACTGTTTAGCCAGGATTTCGCACTTTCAGACTTCCTCAATTTGGATCTATGAGAGGTGGACTACAAGGGAATATTTTTGTGATATCGCAGCTGTAAGAAAGTGGCTTCATTCTGCTGAGTCTGATTTTTGCGAGCGCGGCATACAGGCTCTTGTTCATCACTGACCAAGTGCATAACGAATGGTGGTTACTATATTGAAAATTAACTTTATGTGGCTGAAATTTTGCCCTCTTACTGTGTTATGCTCTACGTATGTACTGTTGTTTCGATCAAAATAAATAGAAGGCATTACTTTCGCAACGCCCGTAATACATTCTCTATTTCCTACCTATTACTGATTAATGATTTAGTCTAACCGAAGTATACTATATATAAAATTAAGCTTTACATTCCTATATGATAGCCTACCAATTTTTTCATTAATATGAAACCCTACCTATATCAACAATTTATTGTAAATTATTCCAAAGCGAGTCACTTCATAATCAACTGTGGACAGTGGCTCATGTACTGTGCGTTTAGTTGCGGGTTAAAGAAACTAAATTTGGAGACAAAATGTCATTATCAAGGATTTCTCACGAAATAAAGAACTAAGGTTTGTACTAGAAAGCAAATTCCCGGACATTTAATCTTCCAATCCAGACTCCGGACAAATCCCTTGATTCCGGACTGTCCGGGTCAATCCCGGACGGGTGGTAACCCTAATTGGACCAAATCTTCAAGATCCCTACATGATATTAAATGTCATCACGATTTCTTTTCCCGAGTATGAGAGGAAAGTTTCAAGTTTGAATTTGCAGCATGCTGTCTAGAAACAGCGGAATCTCTTATTTTCATAAATATTAACAGGTCTGAACTAACATCTTTATTGCAGAAGAGTATTAAGTTGATAGAAAGTGCATTTTCCGCTAGTGAAAAACGACTGGAAAAATACAGTGTCTATTGTGAACTGGCCTCAAGCTATTTTACTATTCTACGCATAGAGTTATAGAACTCCACTAGAGGCAGAACTGGCGCCACCGTCTACGTGGGTTTTAATTCCCAGCGTGGCGCAAGTTGAACATTCAACTGTTTCTCTGTTTGGCAGAATGAAACAGCGAGCCGTGCGCTGCCTTGTATTATATCATTTGTATGTGCCAGGCACAATCTTATTATGAAGAAAAACAATTGAGAATTCGCATTAGACTTCACCTTAGTTAATTAAGTTCAACACGTAAGATACTAGTAATTCCTAATTAAATTGATCAATATAAGGTATAACTTAATATAAAAATCACTTTAAAAAAACGTTCTTGATAAATATTATTTTTGTTTTCAAAAATATTTTTTTTGTTAAATTTTGAATTTTATTTATGACCTTTAGGCATCTAAGGCTCAGGCCGGAATATGGGAGGGGAAAGGATTTGGGAAGCTGTCGGCCAGGGCCTATGTTGAAGATGCCATCCCCGTTTTTATTTGTTAAATAAAACAATATAATGTTGATACTTAAAGGCACATAACTTATTTAAAAAAACATTAGAGATACATTTAAAAGTATTATACAGCATTAGGGATACAACGCAAGTGACATGATATTACACACACCAAGTACTAAACCTGCAATTTATGCAAGCAACGGTTTACCTGCATAAATTTACAAAGAAAATTATAAAATCGAAAATATGGTATGGGCACCGGTTGTCGGACATACACTAGTAGTCGGCAATTTTCACATAAATAGTGAAACAAGACGTATGTCATTAAAATGTAAATAAAGGTTATCTCTAGTTTTCGGACAGCTTTAACTTGATGTTTAAGTTCTACCATCTATCAAAGTGACATTATATACTTAAAAAAACTGGCTTCCCTGGTTAGCTTAGATCTCGGAAAAGTTATTTGAGAATGAAGATTGCCTTTAAATTTAGAGTAAAAGGCTTTGTCTTAAAACTATTAAAAACGACATTGTTCTTTTCAAGCTTTTCAGAATCTTCCGTTTTGACTTTAAATCATAAAAAATACGAATAATCATATCTATTAGGTATATTATTGTGTCTGACTTCAGATATATAAGATATATAGAATACACGAGTTTTCCTCTTACCGACCAGGGTGACCGATAAGAAGCGTTTCTTATCTATTTTTGTTGCGATGTTAAATTTGTTTCTATTGTTCGTAATAGTGTAATTAGGGTGTTCCTGGTTCAATTCCCAGCAGGGACATAAGTGGTTCGGAATCCGCAAACTGTAGGTCCCGTCGTTAGGACGTCATTTTCGTTCGATGAAAGGCAATGGCAAATCGCCATCGGTTCACCTAGCTCTGGAATCTTCAGATCAAGAGGTGAATTGGAGCAGAACACTCATCATCATCATCGTTGTTCTTAATAATTTAACAAGTATTTTTAACAGCACATTACCGAGCCACCGTAGCTCAGTGATAGAGCATTGGTGTAGCATTCAGTAAGTCATGGGTTCGACCATTCTGACTGAGGTTTTTCCAGATTTTTTGCTCAGGTACACCAGGCAAACGCAGGGATGGCACCTTCAACATAGGTCCTCGCCGATATCTTCCCGAATCCTTTTCCCTCCTCTATCTCGACCTTAGCCTTAGGTGCCTAAAGCCATCAATAAAATTCAACAGTACATTATGGGCTTAGAACTGTTTAAATTTTAAATAGACATATATATTTTTTCTGCACCAATATAACCACTTTATTAAGGATAGGCCTAAATGAAAACGATCCATTATTTCTGAATGTAAGAATACTTATTGTTATGTATATTTCTCTTTGGGATTGAGGGACAGTTTTATAAGTATGGATCAAACACGATAAAATACCTTCGCATCAAATAATTGTAATCAAACATGTCCGTTTTCTTTTATATTTGTAGCAGACACAAACTACAGGAAAGAGCGTTTTACATAACGAAACATTTTTCACGGAATAATATTAAATGATCGTTTATTTGTGAAACGATACATTACTTCCTTTCTTATATTTCTTAGTACAACCGTAAGCTGCACAGGAGATCGGTATTTTTCTCTCAAATACAAACGAATCAACTAAAACAATGCCAAAGAGTGTAGCACAGGAGCGATATGATAGCAATTCACAATACGTGTTGTTGCCAAACAAACATTCTCTCGCTCAACTTTCAAGTGTCAGCAGCGCCAATACTGACTAGTGCTGAGGTTTTATAACTTCATGGTTCTACGGTAAGACTACTGTATTGAATGCGATTATGTGTTGTTGTTAGTTTCAGCTCTCGCATTTTACATCTTTTACCTTTCTGTTCCGTGAATAGGTTAAAAATGTAAGCATTTTGTTGAGATTATATGTTAACATACATTTTTTAAAATTTTTACTATTTTAAAGTTAATGTAAGTATGGATACTGTAATATAGGGAGATACGTGTTATTGTTAGTTTCAAGTTTCTTTTTGATTTCACTTCTAGCTTATTTCAGTCACATTTAACATACGGGTGGTATCGTGCGTGACTTGCTTAGTCCGTTTGAAGTAATGGGGGCGTTAGATAAAAATCTAACAAGTCGACCACGACACTACTTGTCTAGTTATTCAAGAAGTACAAGCTGTGAAATACAGAATTAAGAGTTTGTTCGGATACATGTTAAAATAAATCACTGAATTCGACTGTGTAATTAATATATTTATAAACTAAATGAAACATAAGTAAATTGAGGGCACGAACGCAAATATTACTTAATCTATAATTCCATCAACGAGAACAAATGACATGTATACAGAAAAATATGGTACCAATCATGCTAATAGAGAGTGAGTTCCAACTTACCTAAAAGATTATAAGAGTACAGTCTCAGTATAAATGTTGTGTATGTAATGGGCGTCTTAGAGCTGGCCACGTCATGGATCTTCTAGAATAAGGCTTCGATTTCAGCGTTGTAGATGTTGGTAGAATACGGATCTTCTTAAGCTTGAGAGGCTCGATGATACGAATTACTGGAACAAAGTCTCTGTGTCCTCTCTCTACTTCTGCAACTGTCTGAGATCAGGTACCTGTCACTTAGCAACAGACTGACAATTGACTGAGCAACTCACTGCCATGTAGGTGTAAAATTACAAGTATTTTTATTTGGTTATGCACTTACTGTTCTTAATGCAGTCCTCCTCGAGAGGCGTGGTTAAGTCCTATTCGGTCCAATCATGAAATACTGAACAATACACTTGCTTCGCTGTCTTCAAGTCAACATTAGTTCGGCAATATGTGATATGCCTGGCTTGATGTAATTAATTATTTAATTTGCCTTCTCTGAAGCACTACGTATCGTATAAGTTAGTCCATTCTCTTATTTCGTTTTGCAAACGCAACGTGATTATGTAAGACAACCTGCTGTAGAGATGTTATATTATCCTTTATTCAGTGTTGTTGGTACAACGTGACTACCGACTCACGCGTTTGGAGAAGGGGAAATATTGTAGACTGAAACCTGACTCCGTCCCCAGTCGGAACATCTAACATTCATCAAGGTTAACTGTTACTATGGAAACAATTCTAATATATCATTCGTTGGAACTCAACTCACTCAACAGAAATAAAAATATAACTTAACTACATTCTTGCTTCGAGCCTCTGGTCTTGAAACTAAAACATAGAACAAATACAATTATATAGAACAAGTAACACTTTCAAAGGAAGTGGTTACTTGAATCGGGGTAAATTTTGGGGTAATGCATACAATATTCAAAACATTTTTAAAATACAAAAGCATGTCATTAGAATCATGGCACATGCTAAGCCAATCAAAGATTCAATATACTTTCATTACCTTGGCTGTATATTCTTAATTTACTCGTATTTGTTAAAAAACACCTTGAAGGCATACTTAATTGTGTAGGAGAGCAACACAATTATTGTACTAGAAATAAACAGAACTTTTCTATAGTGGAACATCGGACTACCCTGTATGAAAAGGGAAGCAAATACAGTGGTAGGCCCTATTATTCTATATAATAAACTTCCTAAACACATAAAGAATCAAAATTCAGATAGTTTGTTCAAAAAATAACTACATTTATTTTTGATATCTAACTGCTTTTATACACTCAAAGAATACATGGACTCTTAAAGATCTCTGTGAATACTACATTAAAAAGTGTAGGTACCAGAGGGTTGTATCATGCAACATGACAGTTAGGTAACATAGATATTAATTGCGTAATGAATATTACTTATGTTACGAATGATATTCATATATCGACGTGTGCACTCGTAATTTACTGTGCACGGTTATTAGTTGTGAATAAATGTAGATAACCAGATCAAACAGCTAAGAAATATTTTATATATGCTGCAACTTATGTCTTGTGTTTTAGTTTCCTTCCTGTTTTGTATTTTTTTAGTTTTTCTATAGAGTTTTATGTTCATTCTTAAGTAGTATTTATATTCTTATAATATGATATAATGTATATGATTTTTATGTAACTGACTTGTTCTATACCATATTACATGTTTGTATGCTACTTGGTCAACGGAACGCAATAAATCAATATCAATATCACTTTCTATTCTGGGTATACGTTAAAAATATACAGGAGGTAGAAAATACAGTCATAAAGTTGACATACGTTATCGAATTATGTCATTTCTTTGCCTTAGCTAAATAAGGTTTTATTTCTTTCTGTTGACCATAAAACATACACGTATGTACAATGGCATAGAACATGGCAGTAACAGTGTTGTAACATAAAGAATTATACATAGATGAATGGATAAATATAATAAAGTACTATAGAAACTAAGTTGTTACAAAACAGCAGAAAGAATGTAAACAATCTTAAAAAGAAATTAATAATTACATCAATACAGCAATTGTAGGGTATAACACTTCTGATACTAATTAATACATTACAATAGTTCATTTTTCAGTATCTATATCCTTTGTATGTATCTTTTTAATGCAACGTTTACAAAAAATACTTAACACTCCATATATTCCTTTACTGAGTAAAAACAATGATATAACAAAAATGACTGCAGTTCTTTTCTGAATTGACGAAGTGTGATTTGAGACTTTATACAGCTAGGAAGTTTATTATATAATACAATACTAGTGTATTTGCATCCCTTTTCATACAAGACAGTGCGATGTTCTACTAAGGAGAAATTGTGTCTATTTCTAGTAGAGTAACTGTGTTGGTCCCCTACACAATTTAGCGTAACTTCAAGGTGTTTCTTAACAAATAAAAGTATGTTAAGTATGTACTGGTAAAGTAGTGGAAGTATACAGAGCTTTTTAAAGATTGGCCTGCAATGTTCTCCAGGTTTAACACGTACCATGATTCTAATAACTCGCTTTTGTGTTTTAAATATGCTATTGGCTTTGCTTGAATTACCCCAAAATATAATGCCGTATATTAGGTTCGGCTGAAATAAGCTGAATTAGATCATTCTTAAAGTAGCGTCGTTCAGTACATTTCTAAGAACCATAATTGCATATTGAACACGGTTTAGTTTTTTGCTAAGGTTTGATATGTGCTTATCCCAGTATAGGTTTTCTTGTATCTATATGCCCAAAATCTGTGTTGATTTTACGAACTATATTGGCTTGTTTGCAATTTTAATCATTGTTGGTTGTGCGTGTTTGTTATGCGAGTGGTGGAAGCTTATTATTTGTGTCTTTTCAGCATTAACTCTTAGTCTATTCACTCTGACGCAGCTGACATAGTCTCATTTAAGTTTTCTTTCATTTTCTGATGATTATTAGCTTTTAATATTATATTTGTATCGTCCGCGTAGTGTGGTGTTAGCTGGCTGAATATTATAAGGGAGATCGTTAATATATAAGGAATATAAGAGGTCCTAAGACTTACCCTAGCGGTACTCCGCAAGAGATTGATCGCCTTTCCGATAAGTGTTGAGAGATTTTGTTATTTTCTTTGTTATTTACACTGTTTGCTTACGGTTTAGTAAACAGGTGCCAAACCAATTATAGGCGATCCCTCTTATTCCATAGTTCTGTAGTTTTGAGAATAGTTATGTATGTAGTACTAAATCTAAAGCTTTAGAGAGATCAAGAAAAACACTTATACCTTTATCTTTCTTATCCAGATTTTCGCGTACTGTTTCCATGAAATCATAGATAACTGTTTGTGTTGATTTATCTTTCAAGAAGCCATGTTGGTCATTTGTAATCAAGTTGTTTCTTTGGAGGAAGAATGTTGAACGCCCACTCATTGTCATTTCGACAATTTTTAGAAAGTAGGATGGAGTGAGATAGGCCTATAGTTTTCTATATTCTTTTTGTCTCCTTTCTTATATATATAGGTTTTTCTTTTGCTGTTTTTAGTGCATCCGGAAAAATGCCTTCAGCAAATGACAGATTGATAAGGGATCCAAAATTAGTTCATGTTATCCTTTATAATGCCTAGTGGTATGTCATAAATACCTGCTGATAATGTTTTTTAAATTTTCCTCACTACTTTTGTTTCTTCACTAACATTAACTGGGAGTAGAAACATAGTATTGTGGTAACCATTATGCACTGTTTTCAGTCTAGATGTTAGGGGTCGTCTATGTATTTTCGTAACAAATTAACGTAGTGATTATTACTAAATATATCCGCTATTGTATTGGGGTCCTGTACGACTTTATCATTATGACATATTTCGAGATTATCTATTTGTTTCTGTTAACATTCAGTTCATTGCGCACTAGGTTCCACAACGCTTTTAGTTTGTTATCTGTCTGTTTGAGAATTCCCTCATTGTGTATTTGTTATCTGTCTGTTTGAGAATTCTCTCATTGTGTAGTTTCTTTGCAGCTTTCAATGTCCTTTTATATATTGTATTTTATTTATTGTAATAGCTTTCGGACTCAGTTGATAGGCTACTTCTTTTCCTTTGCATATTTGGAAATCTTAATTTTTGACTTGATATCCTTATGCCGTTCGTTACCCAAGGTTTGGTTTTTACCATTACTGTAGATTTTACAACGGGATATGCCACATTGAAGCAGGCCCGTACTGGCCTATCGGGCAATCGGACAAATGCCCGGTGTGCCCCCACCAGAAAGGAAAAAAGAAAAGAAAAATGAAAGAAAGAAAAACGAGAAAAAGAAAATGTGAAAGCGCAGGTGGCAAGATACCTCGTACACCCCCACCGGTCGCTGAATCAGCTCAAAAGAGGGTGGCGGAACCAGGCATTGGGTGGGAGCAGGCCCAAAGCAGCCTCCCTAAACTTTTTCTACGCCTCTATTAGGGGCTGGATGCAGTTAATTGTTGCACAAAACGCAAATATGCTTCCAAAATATCAAGTGTTGTTTCGCCGTGCTTATATGGAGAACTCTAGAAACACTCCGATAATGGCGCAGGTTCATTACTTTCTGTTGGTCACGACATCAGCGCTATTAGTCGGTCTATCTTATTTAAAGGTCTTTGATGTATAAACCCTTGGCTTCGAGTGAGAGAATTGGACTCCGAAGAAGAGGATAGAAGTGTGTGGGCGGACTCTGAACAACGTGGTTGATAGTGTAATAAGTGCAATAAGTAGCGCCTACAGTCAAGGTAGATTAGTTTTTCCGATTTTTTAAAAGTCTTTATCTTATAAAAAACTATTGACTTAAGTTTTAGTTATTTCTTGTGTCTATGAAATAAGATACTTTCACAAGGATTTTGAAACAATGTGAGGGGCGGCTAAGGCCTCCATGGCGTCGTTAGGCCTAACTGTCATATGTATATATTATATATGGCCTCTTCGAGAAATTGCTTTTGGGTCATAATTTACATTTTAATCGTATGTTTATTTTATCTGAATTTTCCAAGCACTTAAAATAGGTGAAACGCACAGCTTTTTTTGGCAATCCTGGCTGGAGTCGCTAAAAACTGAAACGCCCCCAACCTAATGATCCCAAAAGTGGATCACACAGACAAATAGGGTCGCCAGGAGCCTAGAGTACCCACGCAACGCATCTAACCTAACTTCTAGCTCCAAACATTTTCTACACCCCAGACGAGCGGCGCAGAAATGCCTTCCAGATTTAAGAATATCTGGGAAAGAGGATTCCAGATCCTTGTGATCGCTGTAAAAAAATTAATTTAGATCGAGGGAGGAAATACCGGTAAGGCTACACCTCCAATCGTTTAATTAGATCGTCAGTTCATATTCCGAAGTACCAGCTGGTTCAGATTAGCGACAGATTAAGAAAGAAAACGTAAATCTTTACTTGGAAAATAATCTCAAACGATGATACGCATAACGACTGATATGGTATCTTTACTCACTTCAAAGTCTACAGGGTGGCAAAAGACCATGTCTTAACTTTACCTTAGTAGGGCCCACACCTGTAGTCTGGAATCGCAATTCCTGAAATAAAGACGAACGAACAGAAACGAATGACGATCGCAACTCAATCCAAACGTAGTGTCATAACGCACAAATGCAAATATTATTCACACAAATCACATGCTGGAGTCGCTTCATATGTCAACGCAGAATTCAATATATAGTTCCTTTCCCAAGTTATCACTTCTCTGCTGGCGAAAGAATCCTACCACTGGTCTACGGATTTATGAACCGATCTAATCTAATTAAAATCACATCACTCAATACGATAGGTTTACCGAAACACAGAAATAATTAGTATCAATTGCCGTCAACTTCACGTAACGATTTGTAGCTAATTTCCAATAGATATCAAGACAAACATTAAATAACTCACTGCACTTTATAAATATTACTAAACACTGTAAGAGGATTATCAACTAATGCCGTAGATCGTACCTGGTTAACTGAGAGGTTTCTACACTACGTTCACTGAACATAAACTCAAGATTGTTCGAAGAAATATAAACATTTCAGTATTTCAATTTATTGCTTTGAATTTACACATCGCACGTTTTCTGATATGATAGTTCATAAGAATCTGAACAGAATTACTGTTGAATTGTAAAACAAACAAATTTGAATCGCTGGTATACATTGAATTAAGCAGAACTGAAAGTTACGTAGTTGCACATAAATGTCCATAATTTCTATAATAATTAATAAATTTCGTTGTTATTTTTACAAATTATTCCCGAAATATTGTTGTATAATTTCGAAAAGTTTTAGCAAAGTATTACTTACACGAAAGAAGTTCTAGTCCAAAATACATAGTAAAGAAAGAATCACTTTAACGTTATTAATTCTGTGACGTCATTACAGATGATTACTATCTTATACAAAAGAGGTTCTGAATAAATCTTGAAAATACAAAATAATATTTTAAAATACGACTTTTTCATCGGAGAATAGTGGCTGGAGTTGAAACCAAAATTATCGAACCATGTTGAATAATATAAAATTTACTGTTAACATCAAAACGGTACGCAAAAATAGTCGAACAGACATGTTGCTAATTTGATCAAGGAAAATATGCGGTAGCTGTCAAACATGGCTAACCGGGAATTTCGAATGGATTTGGAAAACTGGAGACGAGAAATTGGCATATGATTATTAAAATCCAACGAACCGGTACTTGTAATGTAAGAATTCGGTTAATAGCGGCCCCATACTGAAATTTAGAACATATTGTACATATTGATAAATAATCTCAAAACAAAAATATTAATTTAATACGGTGAAAATTTCGAAATAATGATGTTTAAAAGTCCTGATAGCACTTATATCGGTTCTAATTCTTCTTACTTCGAATAATATATTTTCCGGTATGGACGAAAACAGTCTAAATCGAAAAAATGATACTAAATTTGGTGTTTATAATTACCAATCGTAGACAGGGCTTAGGAAGTACAGATGACGGAAAGCCCATGCATCTATTCGTCTCGTTTTAAAAATTGGAACTGAACTAACATGGCGTGGGAGAGCAGTTCTCCCACCAAACGGCAAGAATTTTTTTTCAGATCGGCGCGCAGGGCTGGGCAGCCATTTTGGCAACTTCCGGAGCACACTTGGAAACACTTCCGGTACGGCACAGAACTTTTGCCTAAAAAAAGTACTTTTGAGTAAACAGTACTTTTGCGTATGCCCACCGCTAACAGGGGGCTGCGCCCCCCCGCGGCTAACGCCGCCCAGCTCCCTTCGGACGCACCCTCCCCCCTTGCACACCTCGCTATCGCTCGGTGTGCATTCTGCCCTGGTGGGTTTATATACATCCTAGCTTTTAGTGGCATCTTTTAAAATTGTAAATCACAACTTTTATTAAATTGATTTTTGTGTATTTCATATAAAACGAAGAAACTTTAATTTTCTTTAAAACAAAAAGTAAAAAGTCGACGCCAGGGTTTGAACCTTGGACCCTTAGATTAGCTTTCCAGCGTCTTGACCACAAGACCAAACTGTAGCTGCCCGATTGGGCGCTTCTCTCTGTTATTTATCGTTCAGGATAAGCGAGAGTGGGCTGTTCCTACAGGAAGTGTTTTCAAGTGTGCTCCGGAAGTTGCCAAAATGGCTGCCCAGCCCTGCGCGTCGAGCTGATAAAAAAATCTTGCCACCAAACGGAGAAGAAGGCTGATTCACACCAATCAGCAAAAAACAAGTCACGAACAGCGATGCCTCATAATTATAGCATAAAGATGCTAAATCTAGCATAATTTACCTGGCTTTGGCATCTAGCATCTTGCTCTTACCATCCTGATCAAATCTAACATAATTTAACTCAGTTCGCGAGACAAGAGTTAAAAGAAAGAGTAATGTTGATATATGTGCACGTGAAGCAGTAAAAAGAAGGTTGTTGCTGTACCAATTCCGCAACTCATTAATACAGATGATAACATCTGGCTCTAGCAGCGGGAGGCAACTGCCTTCACAAAACAAAGAAAGAGACAGTATATAGCTCATAGCTGGTCCCTGCTTCCTTGGGCGATCTTTGAGAGAATGGCGAAAGGAAAGAGCCAGTTTCCGAAATCTTGGCTGTTTTGTTTATCGGAGGCAAAGATATTCGTTTGAAGTATAGCAATATAAAGATTAAATAGATAAGGCACGTTGACCCAGTGGTGTGTTTGACTCAGGTGGCTTGCACACAGAAGTATATTGCAATTTGTGGGTGGCTTGCTTTGTGCCAATTTGTTTCTTCATTTAAAGCTTCTCCGTTGACTATAAGCTTGTTTTCTTGGAAATTAGTAAAGTCCCTGCCGTCACCAATTTTAGACATTTTGCGTTCTTGTTTACGTGGAAAATTGAGGCTTCCTTCCAGCTCCCTTGTAATAAAAAGAAGGGGTTACTTTACTTTGAACAAATTTAGTTGAGATATAGATTTCGTGCGGTAAGTTTGAAAGTGTTGAAAACTAGCATAATTTGAAGGAATTTAGCATAATTTAAATAGGTTTTTGGCATAATTTGAAACTGTATCTGGCAACGCTGGTCACGAAGCATTTACTAGGGTCCAATCAAAACAAGCGTTAGATCCAAGTCATTGCTGCGTGACCAACGAAAACCTGGATGGATAACGATTAAAAATCCAAAGCAGAAATCCGAACGAAACACGCTCAAAGAGTCTAAAACCAACCAAAGAGAATGCGCTGAAGAGAACACACAGAAAGAAAACAAAACGGAGACCAAGAAAACAAATATAAAAATGGAACGGCAACTAAGTTGTTACAGAGGCTTCTGTCATATGTATATTGTTCCTGACGTAAGCCTACGTGGACACATAAAACAGGTAGATGATGCGCAATTCGCATGTCATTTGTTTGTTTTGAGCTGCTAGTGCCCATCACCCTGTTGTTAAAGTGTGAGTTATCGATTTGGGATTATATTCAACGATCTCGCTTGAATTTCTTCCATTGTTTCGGTTGTGAAACATTTTTTTCTAAAACTCGACACTTCTGGAAATTATTGTACAAGGGTACATCATACCCCACAGCCATAAGGATATGGAGGTTGGTAAAATGATACCATTCTTGTGAAAGTTAATTATTAAGTAATATTTCCTGGTTTAAGCGCTCAAGTATTTGTGAAAATACATTTTTAATCATCGAAAGAAAATTATAAATAAATATATTTTGAAAATTTGTCAGTTCTGTAACTTTTTCCAGATGTAAACAACAGTGAGCAGAGCAGTGAGCAACGTTCATCTCTGGATATTCTTGTTATTGTTTTAGGTATTTACCTACACAATATGCGAATTTTATGCCAATAATATTAATTTAAAAATATAAATTCTTACGAAAAGGCAAAAAGAAAATTTATAAATTTCACGAAATATTTATTTATCCAATACTAGTTACAAATCTGATTTGTGAAGGTAAGTCTATGTCCCGGAAATGGCATTGATATTTCTCTATGCATTGGTGACTCCATGAATGGGGCAAGTAACATGCAAGGATGGTACAAGGGTGTTGTAGCTTTCTTGAAGAAAGAAAATATGAATCATATCCATGTAAGCGGCAGTTCTCATGTGCTAAATCTGTTTGTCTGTGATGTTACATCTTCAGTTGAACTTTATTATGGGACGCTGAAGTTATGTTCTTTTTTCCGTGATTCATATAAAAGAATGGAAAGAAAGATGCTTTGGAGAATCTGTTCGGAAGCGCGAAATTAATTCGCACTACTGCAATTGGTGATACAAGGTTTCTCAGTAAAGAAGCAGAACTAACAAAAATCTTTGGAAAATTCACTGAATGGACTAATGAAGTAGTTGTTAATGCTCGAAAACAATCTGCAGAAAAATGTATCGTCTTAGAACTTATCATGGTTCTTGATACCATCAGCCACTCATCGCGCTTCAACGCCGTTACTAGATTTGATGCTGCGAATATTTTACAGTATTTCGTTAGTTTCGAGAATGTTACAGCGTTCATTTATCTGCTGTTTTCGATTATGTCAAACGCGTCAACTTTATTGCAAAGTCAGAATTTGTATTATATCAAAGTCTGGAATGTGATTAACTCGGTCACAGATGGAGTACTGTATAAAGTCACTGAACTTTGCTAAACGGATGTCGCTACAGTAAGAGAGCAACTCTTTAGATTTTCCAACCAGTGGGAACACTTAACTACAAGTCTGTTGGACGATGTAACTTACGCATGTAAAGGCAATCAAACACTCCAAGAAGATGATGACTCTGATGAGATTGATGATCTCTTTGAGGTGGATTCTTGGGTACGAGATACAGAACAAGAGGAAGTTCAAAGAGATCAAACATGTGACAAGAAGAAATTCTGCACCAAATGTGTTTATTGTGCTTTTCTCGTTCTCTTTAAAGTACAGGCTGTTTGATGCACAATTTGACACTTTTTTCAGAGTGTACAAATTCATTTCAACCATTCCTGTTACACAGGTTTGTTGCAAAAGGGCGTTTTCGAAACTAAGGATAATAAAGAACCGTTTGAGGAGTTCATTGAGTCATGGAAACGCTGTTACTAATGAGTTTCGAGCTCACCAGTAAAATCGAACCAGAAAAAGTGATAGACTATTTGTGTTCTACAAGTAAAGAGATTGTTAGATATCTTAATCCGTGACTATTTCGTCTGTTAGGAAGGAATATATTTAGAAGCCTGCTGCCTTTTGCTTGTCATTTTGTATTTTACCAGGTAATTGCAAATGTAGAAATATATCAGTTTTGTAGTTTATTTTAGTTATAATCTAATATGTAATAAAACATATAAAAATATCAGTTCTGTATAAGTTTGTATCAGTTCTCTCTATCAGATGTGTATTGCGTGTTTGTTATGTCATAATGTAGAAACTATCATATCTGAGGTTTTTGACATACTCTACTCTGTAAGTATGAAAATATCCATAAGTTTATCTGAATCCATACATTGTTTACTAAAAGTTTGTAATGTGTATTTTTTTAAAAATGTCTAATAAACATTTTTGAAATTTGATAATTGTTTTAAAGAATAGTAAAAATAGAGGATAGTTAAAGTTAGTTGAAGTCAGACTATGCTCTCAAAACATTAGTTATTCACGAAAATTATACCTTTTTAAATATCTTTCTGGTAGTACGCCCCCTTCAATACAATTTGCCCGATTACAATTTTGGAGCATTGAAGTAATAACAAAAGATATCAAGAAAACATTTCCAAGTTACGTTAACACCCTTTTGAATAACTACTTGCCTCCAGTTTTCTTTGCTTAAATGGTCAAAGTTACATTGTTGAACCTTCTTTTATATGTTATTTTAAGATTATTTTTTTTAGATTTTATGTTTAGCATTACGGTTATGTCCACGACTTGTGCTAAGTGATCTGAAAATCCACTGTTAATTACTTCGGGTCGTTTATATATTATCTGCTTGTCTACAATGAATTGATCAATTGCGCTCTTAGTGTCTCTTGTGATGGGGACCCTAACGATAGCTTCCATATTTAATGATTCTACAGGGTGGCCAAGATAAAAGAGGCCCCATGTCTTATAACTCATTTATTGTAAATACAGATTACAGAATAGTAAATTATTATTATGAAGCAATGTATTATTATCAAGAACAATGTACTGAACATTCAATAGTTCACAGGAGGTGCTGAAAATGTTCACCATGAACTTCGATACACAACTGAGCACGTCTCAACATGTTTCTAGAATCTTTTGCTAATTCATTTGGTGTGATTTCCGCAATCGCATTGCGAATGTTTTTTTTCCAACTCTTCAATGGTATGTGGGTTGTTATTCTATACTTTACCCTTTGAATTACCCCACAAATAAAAATCGCAGATAAACAGATCGGGCGATCTGGGAGGCCATAAACCCGCGGAAACTGTACGTTCCTCTCCGAAAGCTTCATGGACGTGTGACATTGAAAACCGTGAAGTATGCGCCGTAGCGCCATCTTGCTGGAAAAACCCATACTCTCGTTCTTCCTCCGTTAGCTGCGCTATGAATGGTTACAACAATTCCGTTACATACACTTGAGAGTTTACGTACTTGTTAAAGAAAATGGGACCTACAATCCGTTGGCTTGAAACTGCACACCAAACGCCTATTTGCAAATCATGCAAAGGCACCTCAAAATGTTTCCTGGGATTGTCTGTTGACCAATAGCGTGTGTTTTGAGGGTTCACGTACCCGCTAAGGTGAAACCATGCTTCGTCTGTCATGAAGTAAAGATTTGGATCCAGATAACAATCAGCGATATGCGTGAGTAACCATTCGCAATAGTGTTGTCGTTGTGCGTAATCCACCGGTTGTAATGTTTGCATCACCCTTACTTTGTACTCTCGCATATCTAACTGCTTGAACATGTTGTGGCATGACGTTCGCTTTGTGTTTAGTTGGGAGAATAGACATCTAGTTGATTTCCGTGGAGTTCTTGTCATCGTCTCTTGAACACGTTCCATATTTTCCGACGAACAAACTGTCTTCGAACGGTTACGTTTGGCGTTAGCGACTGAACCTGTTGCTCTAAATTTAGTGATCAATTTCTGCACAACCCTTTTTGCTGGAGCAGTTGTCTCTTGATATTTCATCGTGAACCTTTCATTTAACGTTTTAAACGATGTACATGCAAAGTAGGTTTCAACAATAAACACTCCTTGTTCGATTGAAAACGACATTTTGCAGAACTGTATTCACACACAACAAGCTTCCAACTGACAACACAGCACTGATCAATAACAGCTACTCGACATCACGTGACCCCGCTCGAGCGCCGCACTAACGTTCAGAAATAACAACACTGACAAAGCTTCAAATTTCACGTTCAGTATCACAAGGGGTCTCTTTTATCTTGGGCACCCTGTAGTATCGATTCAATTTCTTGGGATCTGATAGGTTTTAAGAAATCAGTGTTGATATTTCCTACGACTAAAACTTGCTTTTTGATCTTTAGGATGTGTCTCAATATTAAATTAATGTTTTCTATAAATATTCCGACTTCACTGCCCGAAGTTCTGTAAACACAAACGATGATCATATTATAATCTAAAAGTTCGATGATGCAAGCTTCAAAATGTTTTTCTATATTAACCTTTTTAAATTTAGTGTATCTCTAGCATTTATATTCTCCTTAACGTAAATACACGACCCACCTATATTTCTGTAAAATTATTGTATCCTATTTAAGTGAAAACTGTGGGATATTCAATAACTGTATGCAGTCCAAATTCAGCCAGTGCTCTCTTAGGCAGATTATATTTACACCTGATAATGTGTCAGTAAATAACTCTTCTAATATACATTTTTTTATCGAAAGTAAAACCTTGAACATTCTGATTAAAATATCCCCCTTCTACGAAATACACAAATAAAACATTGTCTAAGAATGCATTTACTTCTGCAATAAAATGTTCGAAATTACTTTAACTTGTTCGTTATTCATGTGCTTTTTCTACTAGAGTCAACAAGTACAGGAAACAGCAAGGTTGCAATCACATTTTTCTGCAGGTAATCAAAATTTACTTCGTGGCTTTTCCATATAACGCAAAAGAGGGACGACAAAATACGAATTTGAAGTGTATTTGATGGAGAATTCCTATAGTTTTACATGTTTTCTCGCAATACTTTTCAGTTGTAATAATTCTATTTAATGTTAAAATGTGGAAGAAAAAGCAATTTTCTCAGCATGACGTAAAGCAATCTGGTAAACCCAGCTATGGTAAACGTCATGAATAGGTTTCAGTTTAGGTTTCATTCAAATTGTTCTTTTCTTGCATCTTCAGAAACAGCGTGAACTCTAGAACGTGACATGAAAACGTACAACTGTTGTATAAATGATGACATCGACAATTACCAAATTTAGGCCGTGGTTGTAACAATGCCCGCAAAATTGGCTGAGGAAGGGAAGGTTATGTCCTAAGACGGAACCACTTTTTCAAACTTTGCAGTAAATACATTTCTGTTGTAGTGATAAGACTGGTAGTCTACATGGAAGGCTAAGGTGCATTATGGGGGGTTCAGTCTCTCTAGACTCTGTAGCGTCATTGTTGAAAAAGAAAGCTCGATCACTAAAAGCAAAGTTTTTAATAGCATACAGTCAAGTTTTGCTGACTCCATCAAACTTCAGATGTATAAACTCCAAAATTACCTCATTTTTCATTACGAAAGTATTCTTTCCTCCTGATACTACAGTAGGATAGCTTTTATTACAATCTGAAATTAACTGAAAAGTAAAGCGGAAAAGCATGTGAAGTTATAGGTATTCTCCATCAAATACACTTAAAATTCGTATTTTGTCGTCACTTCTTTTGCGTTATCTCGAAAAGCCAAAAAAAAAGTAGATTTTGATTACCTCCAGAAAAATATGATTCCGACCTTGCTGTTTCCTGTACCTTGTTGACTCTAGTAGAAAAAGCACATGAATAACGAACAAGTTAAAGTAATTTCGAGCATTTTATTGCAGAAGTAAATGCATTCTTAGATCGAGTACAATTGAAACTTTAATACCTAGTAATACCAGAGAGATTCGAACAGTTGTAAGCAAGTTTCCAAATTAAATTTTAGAAAGCAAGACAACTGAAATCATTAAGCTAAAAGGTGAAGAAGTGAGATTTAAAATACAATTTCAAGTGTTTCATCACCTTATATCTGAGTTGAAAAAAAATATTAATTGGAGTAAATTGTTTGAATCCACACAGTAAAATTTTCTTAAATATGAAAATCTGCAATATTTTGGTCCTCACTGCAGCTGTGATTTGAATAGTCTGGAAACAGTAAAGTGTAAAAATAAAAGTTCTTCAACAGTTTGTTTCTATGCTGTATATTTTCAATATTGCTCTACATTAACTGCACAAACTCTGTCGCTGCAATATCCATAGCCCCACCAACAGAAGATGTGAACTAATATTACCAGATTGCACTTAATAAAGAGTTTTGGGAAACTGAGCTGGCAGCAATCGCTTCGATATACTATTCTGCTCTATTAATTAAAAAAACTATTGCTAAGTCTGTAGACAAATTCTAGGTGTAGAATACGTGCACAGTAGACATATTCTATTGTATTTTACCTTATAATGCTCACTTTAGTATTTCACAGGAATTTCGATCCAAAGTGAAATATGAAGAATACATTTTTATTATGAATTTCATGCTTGTGTAAATACCTCAGTCAGTTCTCAACTTTTTGAAATGAAATGCTGTAGCTCTCTTCTCACACTGTCTCCGTCATTGCATTTCGTCCCCGAATTCTACATATTTGGTCGATATTCCAAAATAACTTATTGAAAGGTAGTAATTAAAATTTCAGAAATTATTAGGACGATTTCCCCCAGAAAATTGCTATATTTTCACATCATCTCACGCCTATGAGTACAGTGAAGTGCAAGATGAACCTGCTGGTTGTAAGCGATATTCGTCTACAATAGAAAGTAAATATTTCATTGACATACAAGTGGACAGTAGATACTTTCTAAAAATGTTATTTTCGGGTTTTTGAAACGAACCTGATTGCCCGTGTATGTAGTGTCGATAGTAAGATATATTAATGTTTTTCTGAGTGAAATCAGGTTGTGACAGTGATTTGTTTTTTTTTAAATTTTTACAGAGATCAGAAAGAAGTACAACTTCATTCTGCGCAAAGACCCCAGATATCTTCGAGAGGAAAGCAGAGTGACATGGAGGAGAGTGTAAATTAGATAAGACACATTTCACAACTATTTAAGCCATATTCAAGACAAAAATGTAGCGGAAAATATTCTGAAATATCCGCCTTCCACTTTCTTCCTAATTCTGATCAACTTAACATGAGGTATTCGGAAATTCTATTGACAACTCAGTTTAAACTCATCAGTAAAAAAACGTTTGCTAATGAGAAAAATAGCGTTAATTTTAAAACTATATTATACTCCATAGTTCTAAGAATAATGACAGTGGAAATCAATTTGCGTGTCAATATTGTAGCAAGAGCTTCTGAAATGATCATTGCTTAAAGAAACATATAGAGATATAGAGCTACGAACATGCGAGAAATGTAGTTGCTGATATTGCAAAATAATATTTCCTAATTCATGGAAATTAGAACAACATTTACGATCGCATGCGAAGGAAATATCTTATTGTTGTGATTTTTCCAATAATTCTTTCGCATGCAAGGAGTACTTATTATTTCACATTAAGGAGCATCTACGGAGAAAAGCTAATATAGGACGGCCATCTGCTTTGAATAAAACATTAAAATGTGTGTGTTACGTTTGCGGAAAATGTATAACAGGGCGTTATAATCTGAAAAGAGATTTGCGAAGACATGATGACAATGAGGCACATATTTGTAATCACTGGAAAGGAAATTTTGCTTAAAACGTCATATAAAAATATATGTTGATGTTGAACAATGTTACCGTTGTACCGAATGGAGTCTCACATTCTCCAGCTCAAGTACCTTGTATAGACACAAGTTCACACATTCAACGATAAAAAAATCCTGTAAGATCTGTACACGATCCTTCTCTCGCCCTGATACCCTGAATATGCATGTTAAATATCTTCATAGCGATGGACATTTAAAGAGGCACGATGTTCTGTGTGGGTTTTGTAGTATATGATTTTCATGCAAAGCTAATTTATTGATGCACCTCACAATCCATACTTGAGTCAAACCATTTAACTTCGGGCATTGTAACAAAAAATTTGTTTCGAAGGGCAGTTTAAAGTTTCAGATAAGAACGCACATGAAAGAGAAGTAAGTGATTTCATATGTATTTTGTATTGGTACGCTATTATCTTTAGATATAATACTAGCATGCTCATAGCTATACGTCCTACGTTCGTAACTACATAATTTTCTTTTTCATATGGTCGTCTCAACAAACAATACACAAACAGTTCGTGAGAATAAAGGAAATGAAGCTAGGATCTAAATTATTGTTGCGCTTTTGAAATTCCATGGAAGTGTAATTGGATCTAAATGATCATTACACCCTTTGAATTTCATGGAAGTGTAATTTGATCTAAATAACCGTTCAGCCTTTTGAATTCCATGGAAATGTAATGAAATTTGTATCTTCCCATCGGAAGTTAATGTAAGAAATGTAAGCTCTAATACTTATTTCAGCTGTTCATATTAACGAATGACATAAGAGAAAATGTCAGTTCTGCTGACATATTTCCGAAGGATTCAAATCAATAATGTTCAGCGCAGGAATTGATGAAATCCTCAGGACTTATACGCCATAGAGTGCAACTTAAAATTTTACTCGCGTTGCTCTTTGCTCACTATCAGCCAAATTTGAGTTTTCTATATTCCTGATCAGCTATTCTACGTAGCGAAAATACCAGCGTTTTCCCTTCATTAGAATTTCGTTTGACTTACGAAACTAGCTAGCCCCAAAGTTTTTAAATTAGTAGAATTATTTTGTAAAAACTGCCAAGAGTTTAATATGTTATTTCCACAAAGGACAAAGAGCACTACAACTTTCTGTGCAATGAAATTATGTGTTTCACATGTTGCCTTGGTTTTAACTAGATCTTTAGTTTATATTAAATGCTGTAATACTCCTGAAACAGAGTGTGTTTATGGTATCACGAAATTGTACTTGTAATGAACCATCGTAATTTAGTCCTGTGACATCTGTGAAATGAAGAAAAAATGTCACATTTGAGTTGCTCTTCTTTTCCATTAAAACAAATATATCACAGGAATGTCATATAGATCTACTTGGCAGTCCATACAACCTTTCACTTTGTAATATGTTTGATTATTGAGACTGTATTACATTAGTTAGTACTATTGTTATTAATGATTTTTACTTATTATTATTATTATCAAGTAAAAATTTGACAATAATCAAAACATTGGTGAGTCACTGTCTGTTCTACAGTCGCTAACCAAATTATCTTATACATTATTACGTAATTAAGAACGTACGTTCTGATATCAAAGATGATAAAAGATAGAACTAAGCACACCATAAAAGAATTACAAGACTTCAACTATATACACCAATTTATATATTCATCCCTTACTCTTCGATAACATTACAAAACAATCCTGAACAGTTTTAACTTATAAACTCTAATGGTACAACTTTCTTCTGGTTGTGTTCCTAGAAGCTTTAAACCATGATTTACCGTATAAATCAACACCCAAGAAGTCGTTAACCAAATCAACGAACATACAAAATGATCACTAAGATAATTGACTTCAGTAAACAAGGCTCTTAAAGTCTTTTTGCTTCGAACAGTGAATGATTCACTCTCTTAATCTTTTTGTACTTACTCATTATCGCATACATTCCCCTCATAGCAGACTTACTATCCACTTAACTTTCATTTAGGAAGAACCCCACCCTTATTAAACCAATTTAACTCTTCCTTGGGCAGTACTTCTTGTCCTACAGCTTTATCAAACCACAGATGATGTCGATTATATACTTGAACGTGGCCATCCGTTTCCACTACGTATTATTTCCCTTTGCTCTTAACACAATACCTTATATGAATATTGGACATTTACTGGTTGTTTATAACCCATACAATTCTAGTATCCACCACATTCTTATTCATGTTCCTATCTTTTTAAATAGAGCAAATCTGAATTAGATAAAATTTTGTCCGTGGTTCATAAGAAAGCAACATTGCTAATGGGATTTGTCTGTTCCTCTTGCAGGAAAACAGTAAAGATCGTCCAGTATCTCAGCTAACCAGCTCTTAACCGATAAATTAACCCTTTTTATGTGTTCAAATCATTTCTTATCTCAGGCTTTCTTAATTATCTGCAATGCATTCTCGGACAAAGCGTTACTTGCGGGATGATCGTAGTGCACACGATCTACATCATGCTGTACACAAAACCGTTGAAACAAAAATCCAGTAAACACAGGCCCGTTATCCGTAACAATAGTTTTAGGATGTACATAAACATTGAAACATTCTTTCAACTTACTGCATGTTTCCTGTTTTTGTCCAACTAACAAACCAAGCGCAAATTAAATTAGTAAAACTATCAATGCAGACTAGAAATATTTGTCCTTACCATTGTCCATCATGTAAGTCCACTACTGAACTGTAAATTCGACTTTGCCCAAGGCTGAAAAGATTCTCTACACGTTTCTTTCTCGTCTCATTACATGATCCATAATCATTGATAAAATCGTCCATATCTTGCTCCAATCCAAACCACCAAACTAGGTCTTTGATTATATTCATTAACTTGTTGAAACCTCGACACATCTACATTATGCAATCTTCTTGAATTTTCAATTGATTTTTTAAAAATACATCCTAGTTTCAGTCGTGATCAGACTTTCTGATAACTTCTGAAGCCATCCATTTACGTCTGCTGTAGCAAGACTTCTATTGTGCTTAACCTTATTGGTTCCATAACGCAGGTGCAACAGATGTCTGAGACATCTATTCCGCTATGACATTGCTATCTTCAGTTTCCTGATTTAAAGGTAATCTAGATAAAGTAAGTGCAAAAAAATGCTTTCCAGATCTAGTTCGCACCATTAGATTTCACTGCTTTTATTACATCATCCTAAATGAAATATTCTACCCTTTCCAGTTATGTAAGTCCCATATATGTATCTGGTGTTCCTTCTGAAACATTCATGGTATTATGTTGCAAGGTCAACGTCATTGTGTATATTATGAGGTAAAAACAAGGAAAAACTCTTTGCAGATGAAGTTTTCTCTGAGATCCCACTGTTTTATTACATCATACTATAGTAAATTTTCTGTTCTTTCCAATGATATCAGTCCCATATCTGTATCTGGTTTTCCTCGTGAGATATTCATGGTATTATGTTGCGATATCCACAACATTTTATACAATGAGGTAATATCACAAAAATGCTTTCCAGATGGAGTTCCCACAGAGATACCACTGTTTTTATTACATCATTATATCAGAAATTTTCCATCCTTTCCAATGGTTCAAGTCCAATATCTGTATTTGGTATTCACGGTATCACGTTGCAAGATATACATAATTTTAAAAACTGCTTTTCTGGCAACCATAAAAGTATATTTAAAACATAGGTTTTATAACAATTTTATGAAATTTGAATTATCTGATGAATCTTATATGAAAAAAACTCGTCGGACATTTCATGAAATATTTCCTAAAAAATTAAGTTCAAATAGGTCTGTCTGCCTAAAGTGTTGGTCGTAATATTAAAGGACAAATAATGTTAACTTTGAAGCGCTGTAAATTTGGGTAGAGGTGACCAAGAAAACTGTAACTTGGAATCTGCACTAATAATTTTACAAGATTTACGTATCTCCACACATTGAATATTGTTCTCCTATCTGGGCTATGGCACCTCCCACAGTGCTGTCCAAGGTTAACAGGGTTTTGAACTTTTTCTTGACTATTGCTCGCTTTCGTGTCCCACTCACAGGCAGTTTCAACAAACAACTCTTAAAAGTCCTTCATATAGAACCTCTTTTAGCACGTATATATTTGCATGACTTCAAATACCTCTATAAAATTGTTGATGGTAATTCCAGATGTTCCGATATTCTTCACGAGTTGTTTTTTCGAGTTGCCGTTAGAGCCACTCACAGTAATGGCCTGTTTGCTTTGCGAACACCCAGGCTTGCTATTATAAGCGCTCCCCAATTTACAGATTGTCATCTCAGTATAACAGAGTTTCAAACTAACTTGAGTTTGCTTTACTATGGTAAGGCATGGAAATGCTTTACCATAGTAAAGCATTTTCATGGAAACTACTATGGAAATGCTTCACCATTTTTTGAACAAAGAAAATAAAACTGGTATCGATATCAGATTTAAGTTGAGGTAATGATTTTGTCTTTCTTTATTTCTTGATATTTTTTCTGTTAACGTATTTGTTCATTTTTAATTTTTTGTATTGTTTGACAACTCAGTGTAAAATGGTCATTAGTGTTGTATCTGGATTCTTGTTAATAAATAAATAGCTCTATCAAGAACAATTGTACCAAATTTTATCAAAATCTAAAAAACGGCTGACATGCCCTGGTTGCATTGACGTGGAATGAAAAGGATAATTTTGAAATCCGCGTTAACGGTGATTTGCGTTTATATTACTAAAAGTATCTAGGTTAACATTACCCATAGTAATGTGTTAGAGATGTAAATAAGGCGCTTTTCTTTGAATTATACCCACACAATTGAATGGTCCGTAGAATAATTTCAGACATATTACTGATCCTTGGATTAAAAAAGTTGAGAATCGCTGTTCTAGGGAACATTTTACATGGGATAATTCCACTAAGCTATTGGAGCATCACTGTATTTATCAGACATGAGTTCTTACAAGTACGACATTCTGCAGAATGAAAGAACCTGTTAGAGCAGCTAGTTTTGTGTTCCGCAGACCGACAACAGTAGGACAACAGAAACTACAGCAGTAATCTAATGACTCTTATACATTTGGCGTACAATATATAAGAGAAGAAATTTAGTACATTTCATGATAAACAACGAATATATTGTTACAATACCTTAATTAAAATACCTTGTTACTCTTACCTTAATTACGATTCTTATATACATAACAAATACGAAATGTAAAAGGCTTAACATAATGCACGTAAGAATACTAATTATATGAAAGAGGGATAACAATCAAACCAGAAAAGTAACAATGTCATGAGGTACATATATTTTAATCTAGTAAGTTTCAAGTACAAATACGACAATCATGATTTTCTGTAATATTTTATGGTTGACTTATGGCCTAATACGTTACTTAAAGATTGATTTCTGTTTAATCCATTAGCAGAAATATTTCGTTACAATAATAATAGTGTGAAAGAATTTGACTTGCAAGTGTCAGCATGCATGTATATAATCCCAGATAGCACAAACATTTTGCGTACATGAATGCGGGACGGCAATTTTGCTATCTTCATTTTGGGTGTCTCTTAACTGTGCTGTAATGAATAACACTATAGTGTAAGGTTTTATTTATAATTTTATGCTCAGTTTTCACTCATCCCCAGTTTAGTTGATTTTCTCTCGCTTGTACAATAAAGGCACTAAATAATTCGTATATAAATTACATTCTACAAAATACACCTGAGTATATTATAATAAGTATAGAAGTATGTTATCAAGTTTACACTGTACCAATCGTCAGTTCTTTCTATGTCCATGTTTACTGAATAAGACAATTCAATACTGTAAGTTGATAGTAGCTTTATAGTTGAGAAATATTATTGTGATCTTCTCGGTAAAACGTCAGGGTTTAAACGGACTTAACTGTTTTCAATTTCCTCTCAGGCTGCGAAGTTTACTCATCTGCATCAGTGCTTAGGTTCAATCAATATTCTAAGTATGAAAAATCAGTATCAAAACTTACTACAACATAAATAAAGATAGGGTATATTTTCAGAAGTTGCGGAAATTATTTCACTAAATCTTAACTGTAGAGAGTTGTTTCCAGTTGCAATTCTTTCAAAAACACTTGCACTTGATCTTTGCTATGTGGAATGTTCATATTTCAAAATATTGTGACATATCTAAAGTGATGCAATTGTGAGTTCTCCTTAAGTGTGTTCTTAAACTACCTTTATAACCAAATGATGCACCATATTGCTCACATTTAAATGCTTTAATTCCTGTATGAGTTATCAAACGAGTGCTCAACCTACCTTACTGAGTAAATGATTTCCACATTGCTCAGATGTCAATGGTTTAATTCCTGTGAGTGTTACGAAATGAATATAACCTTTATTAGTAAATGATCTATCACATTGCTAACATGTAAATTCTTTAATTTTTGTGTGAGTTACCAGCTAACCTATATCTCTGCAGAAATAACTGCTTAGAGTATTCACATGTGAACGACCTCGTACTATTCCTAATGATTCTTCAATGTTTATATGTATTTCCTCTTGTGTGAAATAACATATGCGTGCTTAGGTCATATTTCCGAACAAAAAATTTGGAGCAAAATTCATAAGTAAATGTTTTTATTCGTGCATCAGTTAGCAAATGATAGGTTAACCTTTCCTTTCTAGTAAATGAACTGTTACAGTATTCATATGTAAATAGTCCTGCCCCTGTATGAAGTTAGCAAATGATTGGTTAGGTTTCCGTTCGTAGCAAATGGACTGTCACAATATTCACATTTAAACGCTGCCGTATCAGGGTGAGTTATTAAATGAGGCTTTAGGGTACTTTTAGTGGCATAAGACCTGTTACATAGATCTCACTTAAATGCTTTTGTACCTGTGTCAGTTAGAATATGTCTGGTTAGAAGATCCTTTTCAACGAACGACCTGCCACATTGTTCACATGTAAATGGTCTGATGGCTTTGTGAGTTAATACATACTTATTTAAGTTAAGTCTGCTACTAAATAATTTCGCACAATATCGACACTGACGAGCTTTAATCTCTGTGTTACCAAATGTCTTTTGAGTAAATTCCTCTTCGTAAAAGACTTGTAACAGTTGTTGCATCTGTAAAGTTGCCCGAGTGATAATTGTGTCTTTTGAGGACCAGTTAAAGATAAAGGCTTATGATGATCTGCATTTAAGTCTAAATTGTTTGAGAAATTATATTTCTGTTTCTAACAGGCATCCCAAAAGACCTGTAAATAACAAAGGTGTGGATTCATTACTCTTGAATACTCTTGTGTAACTAATACTCTTGAATTAAATTAACTCTTCTCAGCTATCTTCATTAGATTTCAGGATGTTTCTTACACAAACAAAAGAAGCTACATTAAAGGTGATTAAGGACAAAAAGACAGATATCAGGTAGAGAAAGCTTAGAAGCATTTCGAAAACTGGAGAAAAACTAGCTACTAACACTTTAGTAAAATCATGTTTTAGGATCTTACAAAATTATGAACTATTTAGTGAATAAAGGTTAAACCCAACTTTATTTAGTGAATAATGCACTAGTTCTGCCAACACATAATAAATTTTATTCTAAATTTTATATGAAACGCATTTTTATAATCTTTCGAACGATATCGGCCAATGTCGATTCACATCGCTCAACCACATCATCAGATAGTGATATATCTCTGAATTTCTTATTTTAATCTGTAAAGTTTGTTCTTGCACGCTCTTTGGTTGAAATGCACTTTTCTTAAGCTACAAGAATAGCATTAAATCTCGAAATATTATAGCACGGCAATGACTGTCGTCATTAGCTCAAAACGGATAATCATGATACTCACGATATTGTTCCGAAATTCTTGTTCATCTGGTGTTCTAACATAGGCTCGTTAGCAATCATAAAGAGAAACATCGAATTCCCAAATATTACTGATATCAGAGAAACGATTTCAACTGCAATGCATCACGAACGCAAAAAGAAATCTTTAATTATAGACGAAAAAAGACTTAATTCAGTAGTAACAACCCCAAATTTAGTGTGTTTTATGAACACATATATTACATTTTTACGAATATGGAAAATAAAATCTCTATTTAATTTTTGCTAGAACTGTTAATTCATCAGGAACTTGACGTAATCGAGAAATTACACATATTAGCACCATTTTTTTTAAACAAGATTTGAAAGCCAAAGCAAATATCTTGTGTTCGCATTTGACAAAACCTAACATCTCTTCATAATATAGCAGCGAAAAGAAACAAAATGTGACAGTAATTGCGTACACAAACAAATACTACGTATGTGTCTATGAAATCAAGGACTACATACAAATGTTTTTTTTTTTAAACTGACATTCTTTTATAAATAATTTCTCTAAAATCCTCATCAAAATTTGTAAGATTTTATTCTTTACTACTTTCATTAATTTGGGAACAGATATTATGAAAGGTAATTACAATTGAGGATCTCAGTTTCAGTTACGAATATTGATTATATATTTTATACACATATTTACTGAATGCTGATAACAAACTATTGGGTACGACCCGTCTTTTGTGTGCTTATAGAATGCGAAAGAGGCAAAAAGAAACTCGTCTAGGAGTGTGCAACACAGGATCGCCATTTCAATCGATAACCTATTTCCATCCTGCTCGTAGGAGGTGAACCGCATGCTGACAGAAATCCTGAGGATTGTGGTCTAGGAACTCCTGTATAGCAGTTTCACATCATCAAAAAATTTCCGAGCGGCAGAATCCCGCAAACCGCGAAACAGGTGAATAGTCTATATGCGCAAATCAGGAGAATAACGAGGGTGATAACGAACCCTCCAACCAAAGTTTATCAATTTCTGAAGAGTCATGACAGCAGTATCTTTTCTGGTGGCTTCGATCGCAATGCTTCTCTGTCTATCCAACTTTTGACAGTAGAAGATGAATTAATGGTTTGGTTAGATTCCAGGAACGCCCTGTCAATTATACCTTTCAGATCCCACTATACACTTAACATCACCTTCTTGGGATTAAGTTCTGGTTTGAACGTCGATTGGGCCGGTTCAGAAACGCGACACACTGTCCTTCGACTCTATATTCCAGTACAGAATCCACTTTTCATCACAATTGACGATGAGTGTCAAAAACCGGAATGTCTGTATTGGGAAACAAGGAAACACCGGTCGTAACGGTACCTCTCTTGAGATGTAGTCATCTGCTGTGAAACTCTATTATGGAATTTTGTGGTGAAACCCAGCGATTCAAGCTATCTTTTAAGTGTTGTTCTGCGTACCAGGAAGGTTTCCGCTAATTTCTCTTCGGTTGTATTCGGGCTGTTTGCTATGTCTTGGTCGAGTTCCTTTTCGGACGTCCAGGAGTTCGTCGTTGAATTTGACAGTTTTAGTCTCCGTTCTTGGTCTTTCGAAAGCACCGACATCATGTGCTATCGCCAACTGCATCTTCACCATACACTTTCAGAATGTTGAGGCAGGCTAGAGCCACACTACTGGCTTTACGAAGTTAAAAATACAGTGACTGCTGTGCTCCTTACCACTCTCCATTTCACCGACACAATACGCTGTCCTGCCTACTAGTCCACACTCACTGCCTGTGCCTGTAGCAGTTCTCTTCTCCTATTACATGGCTACCTACTCAAGGACTGGAACAGCTTATCCTGAGGTCAGTGCTTCGTTAACCTGTGAGATGCCAAAGAGTGAAGTAGACGTTTTGCACTTACCAAATATTATTACATGTTAAACTGCGTGAACTTTCGAATATTAGTGGACAACGTACGATGCATTTAGAAAATTCTGGTTTGGCCTTTATACATAAAATTAGGTGCTATAAGTGAAACATAAGACTGCCGAATATAGACAAAAGATTGAAGGAAATGGGTTAAAAGAGAATTCGGATTTTAATGTATTTGTCTGACATTCCGTGAGACCAATATGCCAATAGTATTCAGGATAAACATTATACAATATTGAAAAAAATATGGTACTGAATAGGTAACAAATGAATAGATAAATAAATAAACACACGAGAGTGCCCCTGAAACATTACTTGGGATTATGATCCTGCTTGCTTTCGTATATAAATGATATATAAAAAATAAAACTTATGCAACATTATTGACAAAATTTAGAGCTCTCACAGGTGGGAATTACACGTTCTAGAACACAAAGGCAATAATATTGTAAAGAGTTAGCAAATCGCCTTTGTCTCGATCTGTGAAAAATTTTAATATTTGTCTCTATATATAAAAATTACTGAAAGTATGTTTGTGTTACCATCAGGCGAAAACGGCTTAACAGACTGTATAATTATGAAATGAACATAAATTATGCGATTCTATTAAGTCTCTGCTTTGGGAGAGTAAACTTTTCTATGACGAATATCAAGAAATTCTATAGGAGAATCGAGACATTCGAAAATTAACCGTGTGTCTTTATCTCGAGTGCTCATAGCTTTGATAGAGAAAGGGCTTCAAAAAGATCCAATCAAGTTCGAGAGAGAGAATCATAACCTTCCCAAATTACCTATATGTCTATTTCCCCTAGTTTTCATTATTTCAAGTTCGAGAGAGGGATCACAGAATTCTATCAAGTTACTACCAAGAGAAAGAGAAGTCTCTGTTATTAGTCAAATTATGTAATTCTATTAGGTCTCTGCTTTGGAAGATAAAACTCTTCTTTGAAGAACATCAAGAAATTCTATTAAAGAATCGACACCTGAGAAAATTAACTTAGTTTCTTTATCTCGAGTGCTCATAGCTTTCGGACAGACATAGCTTTAGAGAGATCCAGACAAATTCGAGAGCATCATGTCAATACATAACTAATCAATCAGTCCATAAAATGATATTTCAGCCTTTCTTCATTCATGACAGAACACCATCAGAATCAGCCTGAACACTTTAATCTTGCTTGTTATTCAAACCCCGATTTTTATTATCACTAAATTCAGACACAGCTGTATGTACTCTCCGCTGATCCTGCCTATATTCTTCTTACATAATAGATTTAGCTGTATCAGTAATAGTGTTCCATCGATTTCCTTATTATTTTATCCTGATCCTGAGTATTTATTTCAATGATATCCAAGCGAAACTTCAGCTGGTTAACCGTGTTCTCTAAGCTCTGAAAATGAAGATTGTAGTCATCTATTTCCTATTTTAAGTCTTGCTTTGTTTTAATATATCACACGTAACTTGTTTCAAATTATCCTTCTGTATTTATACAAGTTTAGTAAGCGACTCATGTTGAGAATTACAGACTTCACGAGAGTTACTAATCTCGTCTCGCAGTAACTTCAACACATCGTTCTGGAATGAATTGAGTTCCTCATTGACTTCACTGACTTTCAGCACATAACCAACCTATATTTTCCAACGTCTTTTCAATTTTTTAACAGTTCCTCACTGAATTTATTCAAGTGTTTGTTTCTTTCGACTGCTGACGTAATTCCTTCCTTATTTGCTTAATATCTTCTTCCTGGTTAATTCTCAAGTCACTGATACTTACTAAAATCTTATGTAGAATGATATTTTATCTGTTTTATCAATAATCTTTATCCTTCTTCCGAAGTTACAGAAACATTGTCCTCAGTTCTTTTATCTTTGCTGCATTATGTATTACGTAACAAGTAAGGATTACAAGTCACATTTGTATCGTCTGTCAAACGACCATACTGAGCTGTTTCTATATTTTTTATTTGCATTGAGTTCATTTCTGCATAATTACTAATGTAACTCATATCAGCGATAACAATGATTCAAACTACTGAACCAATATAAAGTTGTTCACGGTAATGTTATGCTACTCCTTATTCAAAAACACCCCCAGGCGGGTAGCACCTCCCAAGTTTTGTGCTCTTTTGGTTCATAGACTTTTAAGACGCAACATTTATAAAAGCTCATGTTTTTCTCTTAATCTAGCCCAGCAGAATTCTCTTGTATACATTATCATTAGCAAATAGGTTTACTATTATAAAATAACAAGCCTAATATTTAACATATGAGGGGCTTGGTGCAGAAATGATGTAACACACACTACAAACTTGCTTGGAAGAAAGGACCGCAATTTACAGGTACATGATAAATTGACAACTATTGCCTACAAACTATTGAAGGCACGTAGAGTGAGTGACATTTGGGGATATAAATCTTTGGACTTTATATGTATTTCAAGGTCAGAGACACAAAAACATAAAAAATATATTTGGCTTACGAATTTTAATGTCAAAAAGACACAAAAGTATAAAAATTGTATTTGTGGGTTAATCATTTTTGCACCAAACACCTAATATATTATTCACTTTGAACAAAATAATATTTTCCTTTGTCATTAAGAAAACATAAAAGGACTTCAATAACTATCCACTATTTAGGTCCTTTTATGCACGGCGATTCTGTCGCGCGACATAGAATTCTGCTACCGTGCGATTTCTTTTTTTTTTTTTACCTTTCTATGCACTTACGACTTCTCCTGCGAGTTTGTAAACAAGAGAAAGGAAGTGTGTTGATGCAGCGATGGCAGTGCTTTCTCTTTGTTGCATTCGAGAGTAATTGTATTATAATGTGTCGAGCAAGATTTAATTATCACTTAACGAAGTCAAAGTAAGAGTCACCTTTGACTATATATGGTCAGGAAAATGAGACTGTCAAACATATTCTGGAAAGCTGTACAGTATATAAAAATTAGAGAATTCGTGTTAAAAACTATAAAATACACAGTAAAAAAAATAACTCTGCTAATTCGACACAATGCGATGTCCCATCGTGACTACCACTTTTTGTGTTAAATCAACACAACACACGGTGTTGATTTTGATACTAGGAAAAAAGTTAGTTGCGGCAATTTTTCAACAGGGGTTGTTGAGTTAGAAGTCCAGTATCTTACCGTCTGGGCTAAATCACCAGACAGAAAAATCACTAGATTCAAACAGTATAAACTACCTCTATGGCTTATGGAACTCGGAAGTTCATCGCCGCAGTAACAAACGTTCGCCATTGAATTCTATCCTGGGCAATATCAAGCCAGTTTTCATCATAAACACCTACTTCTCGAAGATCTCTTCTAATATTGTCTTCCCAAGGACGTCTCGGTCTTCCCAATGGCCTCCTTCCATCCGGCCTTCCAACCAGGATAGAATATAATCTTCGTTTTTCCCCATCCGAGCTACATGGCCTGCCCACCTTAGTCGTCGCGATTTCATTATTTTTACAACATCTGGTGAATCGTACAGTTCGTGGAGTTCTTCATTATGCAGTCTCCTCCACTCTCCAGTCATCTCGTCGCGTTTCGGCCTGTATATCTTTCACAAAACCTTATTTTCAAATACACGTAATTTATGTTCATTTACTAGAGTCGTACTCCAACTTTCGCAACCGTAAAATATTACCGGGAGAATAACCGTTCTGTATATATTTAATTTCAATTTCCTTGATATTAATCGCGATGTTAGACGTTTTTGGACTGAATAGAAACATGCGTTTCCCGATACTAAGCGATTGTTTATTTCTTCCGTGACCTCATTTTTGCCTGTTACGTATGCTCCCAAGTATTTAAATTTGTTTACATTCTCTATGACCTCATCCCTAATTCTTATGTTTTTATATACTTCATTCCCTGTATTTCGGCTTGTTATCATGTATTTTGTTTTATCTATGTTTACCTGTAGACCTATCTCATCGCACGCTTCTACTAAGACATCGGTGTTGCTTTGTAGTGCATCTATATCGTCCCCTATTAAATCTACATCATCCGCGTATATAAACAGTTGATTCAAACCATTCAATGATAATCCCTTTTTGACCCCTTTAATTTCTAAAATCGCATATTCTAACGCAAAGTTAAACAGTAGTGGTGACAAGGCATCGCCTTGTTTCAGTCCGTAGCGAATCATGAAACTATCTGACCTATCCGTACTCTGCTTATGGGGTCGCTGAGACACATCTTCACTAGTTGAACCAATTTTTTCGGAATTCCGGAGATTCAAACATTATAGAGGATAAAAATATGTAGCTGAACCCAAAAAACAAACAAAGTTAGTCATACGACTTATACTGTTATTTAATCACTTTTCCATTTATCAATTAGGGATCAGAATTCCCATTCAATGAGAATGTCCCACTTCTCTGAAAGCAAGCGCAGAATTTGACATGTTGTTAGGATAAGAAAGCCGTAATGCTAGTCAAGTGTTTAGCTGTCACTATCTCCCTTGCTTTCATAAAAAATGGAACATTCTCAATCAAAGGGAATCTTGGTTCCCGATTGATGAATAATAAGCGATTAAGTCCATGGGATTAAGCGACCATGGGATAAGTCACTCAAGTTTAGTTTGTTTTGGGCGTAACTTAGTAAGCTAGAAATTTTAATATATTGTTGTAAAACCAACACATATCAGAAGCAATAATGTAAACTAAAACTATTAAACCTCTTACTATTACCTCATTATTATGCTTCGTGAAAAAAAGATATTTTCCTTGCTGTGGTGTACGTGCCCTCGCCTACAAAATGGTTAATATTTATAAGCAGCTTGCCTTAACCAGTTATTTTATTTATTTTTTTTATTTTCAAATTACATCGTAAAACGGTGCCAGACCGTATTGACATAGTCTTGGAAATACAAATATACATACAAATAATGATAAAAGTACAATTAATTCAGTGGAGAATTGAAACATGAATTAGGTCACTGAACATATAAACTTTTCTATCTCCTTAAGATTATAACCTTCACAGTTTATCAATAACTCTTTGGTCATTAACTTAAATTTTTTTGTATTGGTATTCTTTATGCTATCAGGTAAAAGGTTATAAAATTTTACACCCTGGGATTTGTACGACATTTTTGTTTTTGTCAATCTGGTTTTTAGGGTTTTTAAATTGTTGTTATGTCTCGTACTATAAGAATGTACTACAGCACCGGTCAGAAATTCATCTTTGTGAGAATTTATATAGATTAAACATTGGTAAATAAACATGCACGGAACCGTCATTATTTTCAATTTTTTGAACATACCTCTACATGAATTTAAAAAAGGCAATCCTAAAATTGCTCTTATTGCCTTCTTTTGCCATAAAAATACTAAATTAGACTCTACAGAACAACCCCAAAATAATATTCCATAATTCAACTGACTGTGAAATAAAGAATGATACGCTATGCATATATACTTCTGTGACAGAGAGGAACGTAATTTTCGAATTAGATAAATACTTTTGGACAATTTACTAATAAGATACTGAATATGAATTTTCCAATTTAAAGAGCAATCTATATACATGCCTAGATACTTTATGCTATTAGATTTATTTTTTGCAATTATGTCTCTCTTTAAGGAAAAATAAATACTTTCGGTTTTATCAATATTAATCGTCATGTCATTTTCATAGAACCATTTTATCATTGTATTTAATTCCTCGTTTTTAGAAGCTACCAATGTATCTAGATTATCATTACCCATTAACAAGGTTGTGTCGTCTGCATACAATACTGGTGATACTGACATCACTTTAGGAAGATCATTTAAGAAAATGACAAATAATATAGGGCCGAATATGGAGCCCTGAGGAACACCTCTGTTAAGAGTCTTGTACCCAGATAATCTACCATTAACCATTACCGCCTGTCTACGATTCAATAAATATGTACGTATAATATTTAAACTCAATCCTCTTATTCCATAAAGTTTTAATTTCTCTACTAGTAAATGGTGAGGAACAGAATCAAAAGCTTTACTTAAATCCAGTAAAGTGACAGACGTTATCTTTTTTTCTTCGAAATTTTTTATTATTTCCCCTACAATCTTTTCGATTGCATCTATCGTACCATATCCAGGGCGAAAACCGTATTGACAAGGATGTATGATTTTGTTCAAATTCAAAAATTCATTCAACTGGTCCACAATGATCATTTCGAATATCTTTGAAACAATGGGGACTAAAGTAATTGGTCTATAATTAGCCGGCAATGATTTATCACCCTTTTTATATATGGGTATTACAACAGAACGTTTAAGAATTTCAGGAAATATACCATGCAATCTCGATCTATTCATCAAAATAACCAAATACGGAACAATTATGTCCACAATATGTTTTATTAGATAAGTAGACATACCAAATGCATCTTCAGAATAACTAGTCTTTAATCTTTTAGATGCCAGAATTATACAATTAGGTGTTATTTTTTGAAGTTCAAAATCACGTTGAACTGCAACATCTCTTTTTATATATTGATACATGCTATTTGGATTACTTGCAGAAGTTTGTTTTTCTGCAGTTTTAATAAAAAATGTATTGAAAACATCAGGTGATATCGCAATATCATCATCATTTTTTTTCTTATGTTGTACCTCATTATTTATAATTGCCCAGACTTTGGAATTTTTTTGTTTGGCCGCTTTGATTAATTTATCATTATACAGAATTTTAGCTTTTTTGATTTCTTTTCTATAGGTGTTTTTTTGGTTTCTAAGTTTCATAGTAGCATCTGTATTGCCGTTTTTCATTTGTATATACCAATATAATATCGACTTCTTTATTTTATGCAACTGTGGAGTGAACCAACAACAAGCATTGCGTTGAGTTTTTTTCTTGTTGGATGTTCGTTCCAATGGGCAATAAGTTTGTATGCCAACCTGAATAATGTCCATAAATGTTTTCCATGCTATATCTACATCCTCTTGATCATTAAGATTTTCTTCAAAATCCATGGACATTAAATAACTTCTAAGATTCATAACATTTCCAATATGCAATCTGCGGAAATTTGTAAAATATTTGCGTTCATTAGTAATATCATCTTTAAAAGTCGGTTCATAAATTATCCACAATGCTAGATGGTCAGCTATGGCCGGTGCCATAGTTACGCCAGCGTGCCAATGAAATACAATAAACAATCAAACACTGATATTGAACACTGAGACAGTTTACGCTAGCAATTTCAGTCCTTTGTGTTCTTTAAAATATGTTTTTGATGTTTAAACGTACTGAAGTTTTGTTGTGTAAAAGTTTATATTAATAATGACATCAAGTAAAGATGTGTAAATACGTTCTTTTTCATGTCATATTGCTTTCTTTTTGTTTTATCGAGAACGCCTGGCAAAACTTCTGCCGCAAAATCGAAGACGCGCGATTGCATACGGTAAACATCGTCATTGAAATCAACATAGATCGCGTCGCGCGGCTTCCATCTCTAGAACTCGACAACTTTTTCAGACCGTGACGGCAAAATTGTTGCGCGAGTGCATAAAAGCATCCATTTGATTGCATTGTTTTACAGAAAGAACTATTTCTGCTTCCTTGCTGCGCCACAGAATACCCGTGTATAAAAGAAGCCTTAACATCTTCTATTTCAGATAATGAAATAACATTCATCCATTTATTATAAATTTTGTACCTTTTCTTTCTGTTATTTGGCGTAAACCACTAGGTTTATGCTGCGCGCTGTTTTAACATATTTTGCTTTTATATATATTTCTTGTTTTCTCTCGTTCTTCCAATGTTTCAAAACAACTACAAAAATCCTAATACACAATACAAATCATAAAACAAAACATAATAACACAACACAAAATCATACAAACAATGACACAATCTACCATCTTATTCAGAAAAAATAATATCTGAACTTACCAAAATTTAGAAAAGGTTCAGGTTATATTTTGAATATTTGCTGAAAATATTTGACCCCTTATGATGCACATGGTTGTTTCCAGTCGCGAAGTCATGGAGTTTTTCTATGCTATTTAGAATGTTAATCAATAAAAATATTCGTCACATATCTAAAGTGATACAATCGTGTGCCCTCCGTAAGTGGTTTCTTAAACAATCTTTATAACCGTACGACTTACCACACTCTTCACATTTGGCTTTTATTCCTGTGTAAGTTAGTAAATGAGTGCTCAAGCTACTTTTATGAGTAAATGATTTACCACACAGTTCACAAGTGAATTCTTTAATTCCTGTGTGAGTTAGGAAGTGAGTCTTCAAGTTAGCTCTATGAGTAAATGATTTCCCACATTGCTCACATGTCAATTCTTTAATTCCTGTGTGAGTTAATAAATGAGTGCTCAAGGTTCCTTTTTGAGTAAATGATTTGCCACACAGCTCACAAGTGAATTCTTTAATTCCTTTGTGAGTTAGGAAATGAGCGTTCAAGCTAGCTCTATGAATAAATGATTTCCCACATTGCTCACATTTGAACTTATTAGTTCGTGTGTGAGTTAACAAATGACTTGATAAGCTACTACTGAGAACAAATGATTTTTTACAGTAATCGCAAATAAATGAATTTGTATATTGCTGTGTTATCGAACCGGAATATTTCTTTCCTACTGATTCTTCAAAGAGTTTATTAGTATTTCCTTTTGTATGAGAAAACATATGCCTTTTTAAGTCACATTTTCGAGCAAAAGATTTGGAGCAAAATTCGCAAGTAAATTCTTTTATTCGTGTATGAGTTAGCGAATGATCGGTTAGGTTACCCTTTGTACCAAATGACCTGTCACAGTATTCACATTTAAATGCTCTCACACCACTGTGGACTATCAAATGAGTCTTTAGGACACTTTTAGTAGCAAAAAACATGGGACAGCGATCACACTTAAATGCTTTTATACCTGTGTGGGTTAGAATATGTCTGGTTAACAGACTCTTCTCAACAAACGACCTGCAACAGTGATAACAGGTAAAGGGTTTGACGCCTTTGTGAGATAACAAATGCTTTCTTAAGTTCCCGTTATTTCGAAACATTTTCTCACAATATTGACACCGAGAGACTTTCCTCCTTCTGTGAATTATCAGATGTCTTTTGAGCAAATGCATCTTCATAAAAGATTCGTTACACTTGTTGCATCTGTATACTCTCACTTGTTCCTCTTCTGACAATTGTGTCATTCTGTGACCAGTTAAAGGTTTGCTACCATCCGAATTTGAGCCTAAATTTGCTACTGTTTGAGAAATTATATTTTCATTTCTAACAACCATGACGAGAAACCAGCAATATTAAAATATAGACCATTAGTTATTCGCGACTACAGAATATATTTTTAAATCAAGTTAATTCTTTTCTGGTAACTCAAGTAGATTTCACAGTTTGTATCCTAATAAAAAATATATTAATGGGAATTAAGGAGAAAATCATATACTAAAAAGAGGTAGCAAGTACAGAAAAATGTGAAGTTTTATGAAAGCTGAAGGAAAACTGCTGAACTTTTAGTCAAATCATTGACATTGACCCCTTAAGTGAGTAACCCGTTTTAGGACGCCACAAAATTTTTATACTTTGTACTTTAATCCGTCTAAATACACAAGTTATCGTTAGATGAATCCTGAGAATGAGTACTGACGTCTAAAGATGCTAATGTGTTTCTTAAACATTCGAAGAGTTGTTCGTACTTTTTAACCGTTTCTCAACAGGGCACGTTCGGGTAATATGATCGGGCAATTTGTATTCAGGGTAAAATAGTGTCTTCTATCGAGTAGTTTCTATTCGGAGTAAAATGGCGTTTTACAGCAGAAATTATAAACGTATCTCTCATGTAGGAATAGCTCAGATTCTACTTAGCAAAAAATTAGGTAAACTTTGTTTCACATAGAATATTTTAGTAGCTATGGATTTCAGCCAGTCACGATGATGTGAATGCAATGAGTTTAAAATGCACGCAATTATGATCCAAGTGGGATTCGAGCCCGCAACCTCACGAACGGCGGTTCAGCGCCCTAGCCTATACGGCCACCGCGGTCTGCTTCTCCTTACAAGTAAAGATATAAATGATTTAAACTGTATTTTCGACCAAACTTGGTAGACGAGTAAGGCACATCAGGAAACAAACAGAAAACATTAAAAGCGCTTCCGTCGATAAAGATGAGCGCAGTGGGCAAAAGTTTCATTCATAAGATGGGTACTTATAGTATAAGTTGAAAAACACATGTTTATTTGTAAAATACTGAAAATAATGGAAAATTAATAGACATGAATGGGTTCCTGGTCAATGTACTATCTTTTAGAGGGTATAGGTTTTCACTGCCACCATTTAAAATTGGCCATCTTGAATATTGCTCGATTTCTTAAATAGCGTCATTTTTGAATTTATATTTTATGCCTTTTAGGCATCAAAGGCTCAGGCTGGGATAGGGGAAAGGGAAGGATTCGGTAAGGAGTGGGCCAGGGCCTATGTTGCCGACTCCATACCGGCATTTGCTTCGTGTGACTAAGGGAAAATACTGGTAAAACCTGTCAGGATGAACGGCTGGCTGAGATCGAATCCACGACCTCCCGAGTGCTGCGTCAACGCTCTACAATTGATCTGTGACGGCTCGGTTTAAATGGCGCCATGTAACACATCAATCTGGGCTTTGATATTACCAGAAATATATTGGTGAAGTCAGTTCTGCTATAAATGTATTTTTGAGAGAGATAATGAGATATGACATAGTATGCGTAGTTGGTTGAAAAGTTTGGAAATACTCTGTTCTTTTTGAAACAGTCCAAGAAATGAAAACCCAATGCACAAATAATGAGTATGGTGACCACCTACACAGTGCTTATTACTTGTGCATTAGGTTTTCATTTCTTACGCTGTTTCAAGAACAACTTACAGACTTTTCAATCAACTACGCATACTAATGTCACATCTCATTCTCTTTCTCAAAAATACATCTGTGGCAAAACTGACTTCGCCAATGTATTTCGGGTAAAATTCTAGCCCAGATTGAAGTGTTACATGATCCAATTTCTATTCAAAACAATCAAGCAACATTCAAGATGGGAGCGTTTACAAACAATCCCCTCTAAAAGATTGATTTAATCTCCATTTTGGTGTATTTATTTTTCACTGTTTCAAGCATTTTAAACATAAACATGCATTTTCCGACTTACATCACACTATAAGTACTCATTCTTATGATTAAAACTTTTAACCACTGCGGCCGTCGATGAAAACCTTTTAATCATGTTCTGTAGTGGTTTCCTGATGTGCCTTACTCGTCTACCAAGTTTGGTCGACAAAACAGTTTGAAGCATCGATAAGTTTACTTGATAGAAGTGGGAATAGTGAATATATAATGAGTCTTTCGATTATTATGATTTTAGCTTGTCAATCAGTACCCCTTGTGAGTTTAGAGTCATGATTATGATGACAATGATAATTGCTGAGAGGTAGGGTGTAGAAACCACGTTTTGCTTTCAATCAAAATATTGATCTGAAAATACAGCTAAATTACTTCTGTGATCCAATGTGTATTTTCTACAAGTTTTGTTTACAATGAATTATGTGAACTTATCGTTCAGGAAACAAATCTCCCAGCTCGACAGAAGACTGACAAAATCAATTCTCTGATAAAATGGAAAAGAGTTTCATGATAAGAATTGGGTCGATACAACAGAATAAAGTATAGTTAACCCAGTGTAAGTAGGAACACTGTAACTGAAAATAAATGGAATATTATTGCCTTATGTGCGTTTTAATAACCAGAAATCGAAAACAAGTGAGGCGGAGCCGTGTAGAGGGATTGTGCATATAAGCTAACGCCAGGTTTCAGCAACGAGCATTCTATTTATATGATCATTGCTATGGTGAAAAAATGCGGCGAGGCCTTTCCAACGACACCTCAACAACCTTCCTAGTCCTTGCAATTCCAAAGATGTAAATTGCTCCATCTCTAGCACCGCCCCTGCAATGTGTATCACTTATATGTTTTATTTATATCAATGAGAACTTTACAGCGACACCTCAACCGCCTTCTAGCCCTAGTAGTTCCTGAGTTTAAAATTACTCCGTGTCTCCAGCAAATCCTCTCTAATCCAGATCAATGATACAGATTTCAACTCGTCTTGCCAAGACCTTTTCAACGACACCACAGCCATCTTCCTAGCCCTATTAGTTCCAAAGATATATTTACCACATATTGCTCGAGGGGTGAAATGTTCTCTACCTGTAAAATACAGATAATAGTATAGGCCAGTGTTTCCCAACCTTTTCAAGGCTGCGGACCCCATGATTTCTTACTAGTTTCTTTGTGGACCCCTGCTCCTACAACTAAGGAAAACATTACACATGTAGTATCAATAGATCCTTTTGTAACATCTGTATCTTAAAAAAGACGCACAATTTCTATACATGAAAGTACATTTGAATACAGATTGCTAACACCACTGCAAATTGTGAATTAGCAGTAATAATAACAAAAACTAACAATTTTGTTTACTTACAGTTGCTCAATGAGATGGCTGGTGTTGTTTTCCGGCCGTCAACCTCATATCTGGCTCCAAAGTAGATATTTTCAGGCGCAGATCTGGTTCTATATCAAATCTGTTTCTGTACTTATTTTTCATATAAACAAGTGCAGAAACTGTTGACACGCACAAGTAAGTAGTAGAGAAAGGCATTAGATGTGAAATTGCCTTCCTCGAAACATCAGGATACAAAGACCGTGCATGTAACCAAAAGTTTAACAAACACAAACTAGGAAACATCATCTTCAACGAGGAATCGCAAGACAACTCAATAAGCTGGTCTTCTTCATTTGCTGATAGCTCATTTTCATTATTTAGAAACGGGTTCTTCATCCAATTGTTTCTCTCTTTGGAAACCGGAAAGTAGGCTCTCGACTGGGAACCCAAAGAAGACAAATGCTTCTTCATGCTTTCACGATCTTCATTTGCGAGTTTTGTTTCACTTGTCGACAGAAAGCCGTTCAGCGTGGAAAAGGAATCGTATTCCTTATTGTCGATTCGGCGAACCAAAATTTTTTTTTTTTAAATTGTGGCCTCAATTTTGTCATCCACTGAAAATACAGTAACACTGGAACCTTGGAGACTTGAATTTATTGTATTCAGAAACGAGAAAATATCTTACAAATAAGCAAGTGTCGAAAGGCAAGAAAAGTCATTTAAGCAGTTCTTTAGTTTTATTTCCAATTTCGAATCAATCAGAATAAGTCTCACCTCATCACGCAGCTTGAATAAGCGAGTCAGAACTATTCCGCGAGATAACCAGCGTGCCTCAGAATGTAAAAGTAAATGTTCATAATCACTTCCGATTTCGTTACACAATGCAGCGAAATTTCTGGAATTAAGCGGACGAGCCTTGATAAAGTTTACAATTTTAACGCATGCATCGAAAACATCTTTCATCTTGGATGGCATTCCACGAACAGCCAATGCTTCACGATGAATGCTGCAGTGTGTCCACTTGGCAGAGAGCGCAACAGCCTGGACACGCACAAAAAGTCCTTTTTGTCTGCCAGACATTGCCCGAGCCCCATCTGTACTAATCCCAACACATTTAACCCAATCAAGTTTATTTTCAAGGATAAACTTATTAAGAATATTAAACAAGGCCTCTGCAGTTGTATGTAACGGAAGTACTTTACAAAACAAAAAGTCCTCATGAAATTTGTTATTGTGTTCATTTCGAACAAAAGCTACCAAATTTTCATGTCCCGAGATATCAGTACTTTCATCTAATTGTAAAGAAAAATACTCACTGGAACTCAAGCGTTGTATCAATGTGTCCTTTCCTTTTTCAGCCATTTCGTCGATTCTTCGCTTTACAGTGTTGTTCGAGAGAGGCACTAATGAAAGTTCCTTGGAATGTTTTTCGCTAACCAAATTGCGAGCTATTGCCTTTGTTGCCGGAAGAATTACGTCTTCACCAATTGTATGAGGATGTCCCTTTTTCGCAATCAGTAGAGATACTTCGTATGAAGCTAAAACAGCCTTTTCATTATTTGAGCCTGACACAATGTCTCTAACTACTTTTTGCGATTGGGTAAGTTCTGCTAATTTTTTTTTAAAAAATAATAGGTTTGTTCACTGAAGCACTGTGCTTTGTTTCAAGATGTCGTAATTTCGAGGTTTCATGGCTCCATTTGATAGCACCTCACCGTAAATTACACACTCTGGTTTCTGATCACCATCTCGTTCAATAACTGAAACTCCCAACTCTAAATAATTCGGGAAATATTTACGCAATTTCTTAGCCACTACATTATCATTTTTCCTACATGAAGGCGTAGGCTTACAGTCATGTTCTGCAGCTTCACCATTCGTTGGTAACGCACGTTTTACTGAGACCGATTTAAGCCACCGATCCATTTTTCGTACAGATTAACACAGAAGTTAACAGAAACAATTGTACAAGTAACTGAAAAAAATAAAAACCTCCCTGATAAAAAGACACACTAACTTCTCACAGACCGAAGAACGAACTTCTCACATGCCGAACAACTTCAATAATAACTGAAACTCACTGCAAGAAGTGTCTTGTTGAGACCAATTTTGGCTCCAATGTTTTTGGATACCCCGCTTTCCCACACACACATACATACACACAAAAAGCATCGAACGTATGTGAAACTGTTTCCAGTTGTGTTTTGGCTAGTCTCTTTCTCTTATCTGTCCCCTCCAATGTAACAACAGTGGTCACTCAAAGACTAACAAATGTTACTCGACATACTGTATATCTGTCACTGCGGCCGACTTTGGGCGGGGAAGCTAGCTTACATGATGAACAACAGTAAATTAGTGCAGCAGAGCAAAGTTCAACAGGGCACATATTTTCTCATCCTTTTTCCGTGTTTTAGTGCGTATTCTTGTGTTAACTCTAACAAGAATCCAGAGAAGAGGAGAGAAGAAATAGGAGAAACTAACTAAAAACTGTGATCGAAGAGAATGTTTCTGGCTCTTGGAGTGGTCGGTACTGTTAAGACCTGAACGACGTGCACATAGAAGACAAGAAGTAAAGCTTATGCGCGAGCAAACGTCTAAGTGACATTTTCAAACTTAAAAAAATTACGAGTATATTTTTGTATATAACAGGGAAAATATGAGGCATAAAATATTCATATTTTGCACAAAAGAGGGCCTTGGTATAACATGTCTTCCTGCAAATATGAATATTTTATGCCTCATAATTTTCTTTTATGTACTAGTGATTTTTTATTTGAAAATGTCACTTAGACGTTTCTCCGCGCATACGCTTCAAGTGCATTTAGTCGGACTTCGAGATAAAAAAAAGTACGTGAAACATCCCCGACTATTATGTTTTAAAATTATTTTATAAAATGAAATCTGCAAAAAAATATGTAAATATTTGGAACTAAATTTCCGTTACACATCAAACTATCGCGGCACCCTTACATGCTTGTCGCGGACCCCAGGTTGGGAAACACTGGTATAGACTATTCGCTTACCAGACTGGAGAAAAACGTTTCATCGCTAGATGATTCTTTTGCTTAATATGAAAATCGTTAAAAGGTGCAAATTATCTTTTCCCTAGTCAGATTCGAAATTGTTGTAGGATAATACTATTAGTATTATCAATTATCGAATTGCTGGAACTTCTATCGCTGATAGAACGTTGGTTAATATAGTTTTCAGTGTTGCGACCTTCACATTTGATTTAATTTAATCAGAAAACATTGGAACAAATTTTTCAAAAAGAATATCTATCTACATTACCCCGAAATGGCATAATAATGCACTCTGGCGCGAAATGTTTTAAGTACTATTTTTGAAAAAGAAAACTTTTTACTTTTCGGGGCTACCTAACTTTATTTCATCGTTAACGAAATTGCTCAAATATTCGTTCTTGTTAGAAACATATTTAAAATGCTTACATCTTTATTGGGAACCTCAGTAAAAAAAAAAAAAGTCCATAACCAAAAAATTCCACAGATTGCAGCTTTCATCTAAACGATATATAATCGTAAAATATACTTTTCAAATACATTTTACGAGAAACCAAGAATAGACATGTTTTGGTGTTTACTGTAGGTAACTAGCTTTTCATAAATACTGCAAATCTTTTTGAACTGTGAACAGCTTTCCCCTTTGAACAGCTAGGGAAGCTGTGTGAGTAGCTATCAGTAAATTATTGTGTAAGTTGTATATTACATTATATTATAAGAGAATAATTTCACATTTAAATTTAATTGTGAATACTTTCGGAACTGTTTCACGCATAGAAAACAGATAGGAATGTCACGTTAAATGTATTTTCAAAGAACTAGAATAAATATGGAACGCTTTTGTACGTAACAAAACTTTGTATCATGGTAGAAAAAATATCGTATGCTGCTCTCAATACATGCTATTCTAAATTAATATATACTACTACAAGTAACTGAAAAATTATATATCGCACTGTTGGTTATTGATCGCTAAAATTATTGGAAATATTCAATTTAAAGTATTATAATAAAAAAACATGTACACGAAACTAAACTCTATTTTCTGTATTCTGTCATTCTATTCATAGAACCAGTGTACCAGAAAATAAAATGCGGCGGGATTAATAATGCACGTGCGTTCTTTGGTAATATATTTACAAAGGGTAAGTATTTGCAAATCTATAATTCCGTTCAAATTCAAATATCATAGTTGAAATTTCGGCTATAGATTCTCGTTACAAACAAATATAACGTGTAGAAATCTTAAATTTATATCTGGTCTCCCGGAGATATTGGGCCCCCAAAGCGCGCTCGAGCATTATTCATCCACAATTTGAAATTTCTAACCAGTTCAAACTCGAATATCAAAGTTGAAATTTATAATGTATTTTCTCTTCATATAGGTGCATAACATGTGAAAACAATTTTTTTTTTTCATATTTTAGCATACCAGAGATATTAGGTCTCCAATATCCATAAAATACCGTAAGAATTTTCAATCTCATCCGTGCGACAAAACACTCTGAAAACCGAAATTTATTGTTTTGAATAACCCGTTTGAATAACCCATAAGCTTCTCATGCAACGGGCTAAAATTATCAAACCGACTTTAAAGGAAGAAATGTTTTTCGCTTGAAAGTCCTGGTACACCAGTTCCCAGATATTACATTTTCCTCCCAGATATTACATTTTCCGTAAACGACTGCAGAAACAAATTTTGTCATGTGTCGCAAGAGAAAAATGGCCACCTTTAGTAAATCGGTGCGGATAGAAAAAAATACTTGTTTGAAACTATTTTTATGCAAGCAATATAAATAATAGAAAATATTTTTGAAAGATGTCAAGCAGTCGAGTAGGACGATTTAGATGGACTGACTCACATGTCTACAAACAGCAACAACAAAATCCACTCATTTCTATAATGTTTGCATTGGTTGTTAAGTCAAGCATAATGATGTAAGAAACCCTTTCGTTTTAGGGGCAAATTCGCAGGAAAAAAATCCTAAAATGCGTTTTCATGGGAGTCTTTATAGTTTTTCTTGTGAGTATCTGGTTTTTGTTTTTCCTCATGATTAGTATGATACTTATTTGCATCACTAAAAGTAAATATAAACAAACCCCTTTGTTACTGTACAAATTTGAAAAATAATTCTCATTTCGAGCATAGAATTTCAGTTCCAGACTAAAACTGTACTTACTTTCCCATTGTCATTCATTAAAAGCAAGTGTTGCTTTCTCTTTGACGTTTAGGTTGAGTCAAAAATTTCCTTAAGCCTAAAATCAATTTTAAAGACAGTTTGTTGAAAACTTTACTCGTTTCTTTCCCTCATACAGATTTATAACGAGTTTAAGTTAGGTTACGAAATTTTAAAGACCCAAACATGAAAACGAAACTCAGTTTGTTAGTAACTGTTCTCTAAGTAAAGCAGAAAAATTCAAACTGAAAATTATTAGAAAATGAATGTAAATTCCAGATTATAAAGAAATCAGAATGGTTTTGAACCACTAGAATAGATATATCCTAAAATAAAGTGTTTCTGCTGTTAGAATAATTGGTAACACAAAACTCCTCAATATGTGCACCTTTCTAAAATTAACCAATCCTTTGTAATCAAACAAAGATATGCTCATAAACAGAAATCAGAATTTCAATATTTTTTCTTTCCCCTAAATAAAATGGTTCATAAAATTATTCACACTTTTAAATGTAACATGTTTTGAAACTTCAAGCATTTTACTAATCCGTGAATGTATCTTGATGAATCATGATGAATCTCTGAAGGTTACTAACTGTGGACTGTGACGCACTGAAACTGTCTGAAAAATGGACTTTTCATTTCCAAAATTGCAATTCTTATAGTAGAAAAAGTAAGATCAACATTGAATTTCAACAATTTAGTGAGTAAAGGTTTCGTAATTCCCTGACGTAACATTTAAAGTGGGTACAAGTTTAATTAGCAGAACAACGATGAAGGTTGCAATAAACACCCATTCTAGGGTGAGAAAATACCCGTGAAAAGTTTTAATTTTTATTTTCCCGACCCATATCACTAGTCTCAAAAATAAAATTCATTTCCACGTAACAAAATACGCAAATTTCAAAAAAAAAAAAAAATTAAAAGAAGTTATCATACCTTTCGGATTGTAAATGTTCCTTATCTTCTTTTATAAATTTCCCTGTATCTTCAGTTGGCTCAAAACTTGGAGGATTTCCAAATTGCACACTGTGGACGGAGCTTCTGCTCTGAATTATCTCTGGATCTTGCGATTCTTCATCTTCTGGCAAAGAATCATTCACATCGGGAAGAGTTTCTTGTATTGACAACATGGAAGGTTCTTCAATTCTTGAACAATCGTCCTCAAACTCCAACTCCAACTCAGTCTTCAGCAATGGTGGATGGACTAGTGAAATTTCATTTATATTTTCTTCTACTTTGCAATTACTTAAAATAGAACCTCAGGGAGAAACGTTTGGTTTCAAATCAATAATTTCCAAACTATTTACATTTCTAGACAATTTATGATCTGATGTCGGTGACTCTGAAGTGTTAACTCCTGGATCGATGTGTCGCAAATTCCATTCAGCTGTAGCTGTTAAGTTTGAAATAGAATTGAGACAAACTGCAGATTGAGCTTTAACGTCGTCCTTGTTTTCGGTCTCTTCTTTCTTTGTTTTCACAATTAATCCATCTTTTTGTCCTTCACTTTTAATTCCCGGAACTAAATCCAAATACAAGTCTCTCTTAGTTTCTTCCGCTTCACCATCTAGCATTTCAACATTGGCATACATAGTGAGAACTCAGTCAAAATATATTAGTATACTGCAAACTTCTTACAAACAAATCGATTTTCTGCAATAAAATAAATCTTATTACTTATTCAGATGAGTAGAAGTTTAGATACATAGATCCACATTTTGAAACGTTTCTCTCTACAAGCATAGGATCATATTAGAAACAAAATATTTGCCGTAATACACTAGTCACTATGAGAAAAATATAATGGACTAAGTCTCAGATGCCTAGAGGGAATAAAAATAAAATAAATAAAACGCATTTCTTTACCGAACATTCAATAACTGTGAATATCAACGCAAGAAAAATAAAGATAATGGTACGCCTTCACGTCAAAAATTCCTTTCTTGAATTCATGTTACTTATTAAATTACAATTAATATTCACGGACTTTCGAATCTGCACCAAAGAATATACCCACGCCATTATCATAAGAATGATGATACTTGATGGCGCATCAATCACTATAATAACGAGAAAATACTTCACAAGTTCACAGTTTAATCTTGAGTGTGTAATTCTTCCGAAAGCCTTTGAAACCCCAACCCGCTACATTGGCTCTCCCTTTGCTGGATGTTGGAATAGCATGTACTGTGTTAAACACCACTGGCAGAAAGTTGTGCTACCTTAAAGTCACTAATCAGGTTTACTACTATTTCTCTCTCCGAAAGCGTGTATGTGTTCGTGCCTGCCTTTGAATAGAGAAGACTGCGATGTTGAATGTCAAGCGCGACACTCGAGTTCTACGTAACGAAAACTAATTATACTGGAATGACTCCTTAGTGCTGGAAGATAGAGGCTAGAGCAAATATTTAAATTCGTATGTCCACTTCCAGTCTAATCCAATATTGAGCGAATTTTCAGTTCTAACCCAATTTTATCGCTGTGCGGCCTGTTTTTTTTATTTAAGTTTATTTCCTGAGTTATTCATATAATAGTATATCGTACTCTGCATGTAATAGAAAATACTGCAAATAATATTTACGTTTGCAAGAATTAAGACATAAATAAAGAAAATGGACCGCTTTGTCAAGCGTGAAAAGCAGAGTTAGAACTGAGAATTTGGTCTATATCGGCTTAGACTGGAAGTGGATAAAGAGATTAAGTGTACTCTCCGCTTCCTGGCTTCATATATTCATGAAAATTTCTGGCAGCATCAGCAATCAGTCCAGTATCGCTTTTAGACAGAGGTCATTGCGGGCGACTCATGCTACTTTAATCGCGAATTCACAATTGTAAAGCTATGGCACTATATCGTCCCATTTCAAATACTGTGTATATTCATTCTTACGCTCATCAAGTGAATCTATTTATGAAGGAAATTGCTGCTATAAATATAAATTTAATATTTATTTTTTCTCAAATTTGCAAGGCGTGTGTACTTTCTTTCTGGTAGTCCGCAGTGTGTCGCAGTTTTAGATTCACTCGTTAAGAAACAGTTACCAGAAGCGTAAATAGTTTTTCAACAAAAAAAGAAATTATTCAATGCATGAATAAGGTAGTGAAAATGGAGGAAAAGAAAAATTCAGACACAATCAATCGCCCTGAAGCACTCAAGAAAACACTTATTAGAAGCCATTTTAATTTCTTGCCTTCTTTTTAGTAAAAGAATGCCTTTTATGGAAATTTTGTTTAATCAACTTCAAAATCAAGAAATTGAACCTTCCTTGGCACTAAAGCATATTTTCCACTTTGAAACAAATATCAGACCCATAAGAAGCCAGCTTGATGATTCGAGTGAAACAACAGACAATACGAACACGGTATCGAAAAGGAAAGAATGGAATGCGTAAGGGAAGCAAAGGAAGCAAAATCCCAGTTTACATTCACATGACACGTTATGACAGCCACGCTGTTTACTCCGGAGAAATTTCCGAGTTGCTTTTGAAATTTTCCAAAATAAGCTGTGGAGAACTTATGTTTAATTCACACATTTCTTGACAAAGGAAAGATCTGCCGTCATGAACTCTCTTCAGTCTACTCGGCAGACGATCAATGTCAGGAGCTGCGGGCTTGTTAGACTTTATAGTTCAAAGTAGTGAATCTTCAAAGCTTCTAAAACTGATATTAACAATACCAATAACAGCTACACAAATTTCTAGCCATGAAAAATTGTGACAAACTATTAAATTATATCATCAATATTCTAGCTTCAAATTTTTTTCATTTTTTTTTCAAAATTGTAAAGAATTGACTAACGTCCTTTCATTTGATAATCTGGTCACTTCCTTTGTGTATACGACTACACAATACAACTCTATGTTCATTGATTGTAACTGATTAGCTACCCAATCCTCCCCCACATAGTGAAAGCCCAGGCCCGCAGCCAGGGAGGCTGAGTCCCCGTAAATTTATCTTGCCCCAATACAAATATTTAATTTTATATACGTTTCGTAAGCCCAAGCCCTTCCCTAAGTTTTTTGTATCTCCCTACTCTTTGTGGCTGGCCTGAGTGCAACACCCAGTGAAGACAACCACTAGCCGCCACTGGTTGAAACGCACTACTGCTAAAGGCCATAAGTGGACGGAACTTTTGTTTTATGTACAAGGCCGCTAATGAGATATATTGTATTTGTAACGTAAATACAGCGGTGTAGCCAGAAATATTGGCGCGGGGTGCCTTATAGGGGGCACCTATACAAATACCAAAGAGTATATCCAGACTACTCCAACGTTTATTCAAGCAAGGTTTAGTGCATAGTGCCTCTGAAATCGTTCAGCTTGGCTGCTCGGTCCCTTTCAGTACAGCACGTTTTAGAATATTCATATCCCTTATACAAAAATAGTTTTAAACGGTCATTATTTTATTTTTATACCAACTGATTAATTAATTGCGACCATTTTTGTATTGCGGCGCATACTAACATTTGTGTTTACGGAAAAAGTAATACCTGCGAAGTGATTTTGTCAAGGGCCATTTAACCCTTGGAGGCCAAAGTGGGGTTCGATTTGTACCACACTGATATTTGTCCATAATACTTCTGAAAGTAATGACTTTTGATTTTCCATTTTTCTTATAGCTGGCTTTAATTAAATGAAGAATATACCAATAAATAATTTTTGTATAGAAATCGTTATTTTTCGTTAAACATGCCATATTTTGGTAGGGGTAAAAATGTACTCAATACTCCGAGGAAGTAGTCTTATTTATTGCAATGCGCTGTCTTTTATATTTCGGCTGGCACTATTGCTTCGTAACGGGCTGGTACTACTTCCGCTACATGCGAAGTAGTAAATTGCTGTTATTTTTCATTAAAAAAATACATTTTTTCGATTGGAGTCCAATTTGTACATACTCCACTCGGCACTCTGTAGAAGTAATTTTATTTATTACATTGCGCTTTTCTTCTATTTCGACTGACACTACTCCTTCGCAATGGGCTGGTACTACTTCCACTACATGCAAAGGAGTCAATTGTTCTCAAATGTGAGAAATGTACCAACGTGGAAACGGAATGAGAATATCAAATTCTGGAGTGGTAAAAATGTTATGGGAATAAAATATGACATTTTGCGCACAGTTTTGTTTTAAATTTGAAGATTCTTTTTGTAATGTTTCAGTCTTTAAATACACCAAATATATTAAATAAATTTTAAAAGATATAATAAACAATATTTTATAATATTCTTACGATTAAAAACGTATCACAACAAAAAATGTTGAGATTCATCTTCTTAGGCACTTCGCGTGTGTTAAATAGCTTGGCTCTCCAAGGGTTAAACAATAATCATTGTTTAATTGTTTAATATAACATGCTTGATAATTTTAGTCCTCTGCGTGAATAACGTAAAACGTAATTGTACTGGTCAAAACTGTATTCAAATGATTCTCGAATTAGAAACAATTTCGGTTTCCAGGGCAATTTTTACTAAGAAATAATTTAATATTAAAGTTGATTTCTTGTACATTACATGTCAAAGTATATTGAAAGTATACAGCAGCGGTTCTCAAAGTGTGCTTAAGGCTCCATCGGGCTCCGCGACACTGTTCGTAACCCAAATAATGGGTTAACTTCTTCCCTTTTGCCATGGAGTGACTGTACATTCGATACATATTTGCTTCAAATCACGTATTCGGCGAAATTTTCCAACCTGAACAAAGTAAAAGTTACATTAACTCAATCTGATTTTCAAGGCATGCATTTAACCTTTAAAAGTAGCAAGTATATAGAAAACACCGCTACAAAGAGGAAACGGCTTGCCTCTTCAACGCATGACAATGAAGAGACAAGAAGAACCATAGTGGAAGAAAGTAATACTAACACATATCCTGAAACGGAGAAATAGTGTGCTGGCCCAAGCAGAATACGCTATTGCGTAAATAAAGAAACGTATGTATGATCAAAGTTAACTAATTCTTTTCCGTTTGCAGACGCTAACAGACACCTTTTGTTTTTGTTTTTGTTTTTCCTGAAACTCCATATTATCTGCTGAACTGCGTCGTCATTTCGAATACAAACATTCCCAGCACAAAAATAAAGATTTCAGTTCCCCGGTAGCACACATACGTCTTTTCAACGTTGATTTTAGGTTTATTTCGTTGATTAACCGTTATCGGTTGAAAAAAAAAACGTTTATTTTTAAACCATATTCCAACAAAAACGTCAATGCGTTAATAAGATACTAATTTAACGTGTATTCAATATGTTATTTTCAACTATGGTATATTAGATTTTGTTTAATGCATTTCTTACTAATGCTATGTCAATAATATAATTAAAAACTAATTTAATGACACAAACTAATTTTGGTATTCTCATGTGCACGTTGAAAACATTGAATTTTAAACCATATTTTAACGAAGTTAGAATTTCGTTGATACGACATTAATGTGGCGTACTTTTAACTATCATTCACACTATGTCCTAGATTTCGTTTCACACGTGTATTTCTAATTTAATTGCATAAACATTAGAATTTAAAGTAAGTACAATGAAAATAACGATATTTTTCATGTTTTCATTTGCATGTTGAAAACAGGTTGGATTTTAAACTATATTTCAACGAACATTTACTTTCAACGATACACTAAAAGAGTAGTGGCCTCTCCAGGTGGATTCGTGGATAAGTGGTCAACACGTCGAGCTACCAACGGGAAATGCAGGACGTTCCCGTGTTCGAACCCCACAGTAGTCACTCTAAACATTTACTGTTGGAAAATTAACACCGTATATCGTGATAAAAGCAATGGAGAAAATGAAACTAAATCTGTGTATACCAATAGGCAGCATTCATGCTGTGCTTTGGCAAACTAAATCCATTTCTTCTCAAGCATTATTCAACGTCGAATAAACCGTTCAACAGTCGGATATTTCGGTACATGTACAACGTTAATATAACTTTTTAGAACTAACGTTTAATCCACGTATTTTCAAGGTATGTGTGCTACTGGGGCGTTATTTTTTTTTAGCTCAAACGTGGTGAATTAATAAAGAGTAAAATGTCTTGAAGCATCTCATACTAAAAACGAGAAGACAACTCAGGCATCTTATCTTTTAGCTACCGACCTCAAGTCGGGGAACCAACACAATAGCACAGACATTAATTAAATCCCGTGCTTAGTTAAGGCTCTTCGCTACTCCCGCTCCCACTTTTTTTCAACATTTTTAAAAACATTTCAAAATCTAATAGTATTATCAAAATTTTAAGAAGATACATCTCTAGTACTTACAAATTACTATGAAATACA
>JAGDQP010010583.1:0-55392 GCA_022664845.1 Lepisma saccharinum | reverse complement strand
CCCCCCCCCTATGCATCCCTATGTTAATATTGTCATTTGCTAGGAGGTAAAAAAGTTCCACAGGCAGAACTTGGAGAAGTTTCTAGTTCTTGCATTGCACGACAGAACCAGAGTTGCTCTTTCTCTCTCTCTCTCTCTCAGTTTGTGTGTGTGTGTGGATGGAAAGAGAAGCACGTAATCCGTTCTGGCACGACCCATTGTAAATCGTGGGGAAGCAATAAAAGCAGGAATACAAACAAAAGGACTGCTGGATTTGCTTTCTTTAAGACTCAGAAGAAGAAGATGAAAATGAAGAAGGAATAACAAAGCAGGAGAACAAAAACAAATGGAAAAGAATAGAAAGAAGGAAGTTTGAGAAAAGATTTTTGTTAAATTATGTAATCGAAAATTTGAAAGAGCTGCACAAGTAATGTTATAAGACAACCTTCATTAATTTGCAAGATCGCTTCCAGTTAGTACTATCCACGCCCCAAGCCCAGGTGCCCCGACCAGTGCTAAAATTTCCTTTGCTCTACATAAAAATTTACTGAATACTGTACGTAAGAGGTAAAATAATGTATCATGACCTACGCACTCCGCCTATATTTTCTGTGTTTTAATTACAATTTGCGGTTGGCGCCTGGGCATTCTTCTAATCATATATAATGTTTTAACCTAGCGACTAATTGTTGAACTTCTAATACACTACCTCCTCCAGCTCGAACGTGTAAATAAAAATTTTACTGTATTTGTCTCTGTCTTTCATTTTAGCTTTCTCTGTGTCTGTCAGTTTGTTTCTCTCTGTCAGCTGTCTCTCTTTGAGTATCTGTCTCACTTTTCCTGTGTTTGTTTGGGTACTATAAGTACGGGTATATGGTACTCTCTCTGTGTGTACATGTGTGTTGCACGTCTGGTTCTACAGAAGGCCCTAGAAATATAAACGATGCCTTATACAGAGATAATCCCGCTACTCGTTAGTCAGTTTGTCACAACAAACATATTAAACATTTCCGCCTTTCCAGCTTGCGAGTAACACTTGATTAAATCTTCTATTTTCGTTTTCGAGCAAATCTATTTACTTGTCTTCCTGTTTTTCCAACTTATTCCTAACCTACATCTCTCCGTTTTTCTTTGTGATACTTTTAAGTTTTTGGTTATTTGTTCATTTGATGCTCGCGTTCTACATCCGTAAATCATCACAGGTAAGATACACTGATTATAGACTTTAAGTTTGGGACACATTGGTAGCTCGCTTTTGAAAATAATGTTTAGTCTTCGAAACGAACCCCATGCCATTTTACATCTTTTATTTATTTCATCATGAACTATGTCAACTTTTTCTTCACGAACCTCTATTTTTTTCTTCAAAGCATTCTTATTATGCATTAGTTTTACTCAACTTCAATTCATTTTAAGCCCTATTTTGGAACTCTCACTAGTCAGCAATTCCATTTCTGCACTTGAAGCACATCAGCGAATCGTATGTGATTAAGGTATTTCCCATTGATTTTTATTCTGACTCCTAGTTTAAATTTTGGAGCACTACCTCTAGGACAGCTGAAAATAGGTCTGGAGAAATTGAATCCCCTTGCATACCCCTTTTCCAACTTTGAATTTTTCACTCTCTTGATGTAGTCTAATTACAAATGTGGTATCCGAATATCGTTTCGTAGTAGTTTAATAGTGGAAAAATATTGGAGTAATTACTTCATCAGTCGTGTTATTCATTAACACATATGATGACCCTCTATGGCCTGATGTTCAACTGATTTAAGTACTGCTGCCGAGGAGACCGAATCATCGAAAGCTATTTCAAAATCTATGAATCCCAGTCACAGTGAAAACTGATCATATTCATTAGTACTTTTCATAAGCTGATTCCAAAACCCGATATGTTGTTCATTGTGACAAAATCTGGTTTGTTCTAAATTTTGTTCAAAATAATTTTAAATAACTTTGGTGCACATTTTTTATAGAACTGACAGTAAACTAATTGGTATTTAGTTCTCGACGCGTTCTTTATCCCCCTTTTTGTACAACAAAATAATGAAAGCGTTGTTTTAACTTGAAAGTATTTCTCCCCACCAAAGGCAAATTGTGAATCTCCCCATTTAATCATCTCTGCTGTGAGTCCATCTTCTTCTGTCGATTTTTCTTTCTTCACCCCTCTAAGTACTTTCTTCACTTCTTCTTTCATTACGTGTGAAACTTCTACATGATTTGCATCCATTTCATCCTTTTCCAATTCTTCATCGGAGCTGTACACTACAATTCTATGTAGAAATGTTCAACTATTTACATAATTTTGTCCTTATTTCTGGTTGCGGTCCCACCTGATCTCTGAACTGACATTATTTCTTTCTTCTCTATCATGAGCTGTTTTTTCTTCAGACTCCTGCTACCCTAAATTATATTTCTGACAATTGTTTCGTTATATTTTCGAATATCATCTTTTATTTTCTTCTTTAAAGTATTATTTATTTCGATGTATTCTCTTTATAATATTTTTTTTTCATTTTCCTACTTTTCTTCGTCAAAAATTTTGTTTCTTCTTAGATTTTCTCTCATTTTTCTTTTTGGTGCCTGCTATTTTCTTCGCTGTCCCTATTATTATCTCAGTCATTTTCGGACATATTATGTTTTGAAATTGGGCTATTCATATTACCTTTCTCCAAGAACAATGAAAAAGTTCCGTGCTTAAAACAGCAAACACGTGAAGGGTTAAGGGACGGAGTTGCGGATATTGCGAGGAACAACTGTTGGTAAGCCCTCGGTTCCTAAGAATCTCTGATATGGCAAAGATATAAGAGGCGACATAAGTTCATTAGCACTGCTTTCCTCTGGAAGACAAAGTTTCACAGTAGATAGATTGTACGTACATAGTGAGGTCGACAGCTAACAAGATAAAAGACCAAGTGAATCTGCTTGAAAATGTTTGTTGAAATGATTTACTGCATCATCATCACAGGAACATACTGTATCATACCACATTTCAAATGGCATGAAAAGCCATGTTCTTCTATTGGATACTAAGTTAAAGGCCTTAGGATTTATTGTGGTGTCTGCTGTGACACGTTGTAAGTATAAATTTAGAGTGCCATCCAATATTAGAAAACTCTGTGTATGTAGCTTCACTTAAAAGCTCTTTGCATAATGTTCCTCAGCAAATAATTAGTTTCACTGTCAATCAGGGAAGGGTATTTTGAGGGTCGAGAGTGTATGCGTTAACAGTGGAATAAAGTCTTTCATTATAACATGTATAATACTTAAAAATAGATCTCTTCAATATTAATTCAAGGAGAAGCAGGCTGATGACTTTACGTGAAATTTGAGATGTTCGGGAATCTACAATTACAGTAACGAGTATGAGTGAGCTAATGCATCACAAAACTATTAAACAGAAACTCCCTAATGATTATTTAATGACAATATTTTAGTAAACGATTCGCTGATCTTTTAGTAATATAACATGATCCTTTGTGTACTGGTGTACGGAATTTCGTAGCTCAATAACTTTTGTCTCTTTCACAGTCGGTGAAGCAGAGATGAAAATTATGAAAGATCCCAAACGATCCAGTATCTCGAAATAAAGGTCCTTACTCCAAACTCTATCTATAGATGTATGGAAAAGCGCTGAGGTATATTGTGCCTTCATATTCCATCGTTGAGAAATGGACGACTGAACAAATGGTCTTTGATGATATTAACAACTTCAAAATCTAACATACTGCAATCATGGTCAAAAGGAACGCTTTCTTAAGAGAATGTTGCACCATGTTCTCATGGTTTTGCACAGTCACTTCACGGTCATTCGCCACGATATTCAGAATCTCTTCCACGTTATCAGGAGATGATCATGAGGAGGAATAACGTCCACTGCAGAAGTCGTTTTCAGTGCTTGTGTCTTCTTTCAATAAGGTTGAGCTGCCCGTTACTTTATCATGGAATACGATGGGGTTTCAACAACCACTGTTCCTATTATATTTTTATGGTTGTTCTTCAAAGTGAGACCCTTCGTCATAGGTATTGAATAACTGTTCATTTTCCTCTCTTGACCAATTTTACTCTACTTCATCAGCTGGAAATGAGAGGAAAAGAAGACATCATCTAAATTCATCAGTACATAAAGGATTTAATTAACGTCATTAATTACAAACATTGACCAATGTTTCTTCATGCTTATGCAACAGAAGTTTAAAACAACTGTGGTAAATCATTATAAACCATCACTTACCATGATGATATTTCTTTATCATTTATAATCACCGTTACAAGTTTGTACAGCCAAATGTGAAGGCTACATCAAACATCAGATGTTGTTTTATTTTTCGCATAGAGCTGTTTATCGTAGCCGTGTGCGCTGGTTGCTCCGTTGCTTGAAAAGAATTGTTCTACTTTCGATAACGAACTTATCCATCTCTCTGAAGAATTTATTTGAAGCAGCATGTAGTTTTGCAATAAAAAAAATCCCTTTCGGTAGGCCTACAGGCTGAGGTAGATCTCGAAGTTTTTTTTTATTTTCAAAAATTCAAATCTCGCCTTATATGAGAGCTATCGAGAAACTATTTATTGTTTTGTTTTGTAGATTATTCATCAAGAGCTGTTCAACGATACCCCACAAGACATACATACATATATATATATATATATACTCGCTTTGTTTCGCTTGGAGCGCTGCCCCCAGACCCCCGTAGGGGGTTCGCCCTCCAGCTTCAGTGCTTTTGAGAGTATGCGCCACCTTTATCTTAACCAAAATCTCCCTACAGCACTACACCACCATGGTATCCATCTGCACCCTCCCACGGGGGGCTGCGCCCCCAAAAGGAAGGTTTGCCCCATTTATTGTAACATACTCTTGGTCATACACCTTCAAAGAAAATTTCGTTTCTTTACCTTCAATGATCTGGAAATTGGGTTTTTGGGGCGGCCATTTTGGATCCAAGTTGACGACTTTTTGAAAGTTTTCTTATATTGTCGTGACCTACTTGTGATGGTACAACTTCAAGTAAAATTTCATTTATCCAGCTCAAATGGTGTGCAAAATGGGATTTTGGGCAGTCATTTTGGATCCAAGAGGGCGACTTTTCCCAAATATTGTAATATTTCCCTAAACTATTCGTCATAATGCACATTTATGCCAAATTTCGTATCTCTAGCTCAAACGGTGTGGAAAATGATTTTTCAGGTCCGCCATTTTGGATCCAAGATGGCGTCTTTGGATACATCATGTAATATTTTAGTAACATACAAATGATAATGTATAGTGTTACCAAATTTGAAATTTCTAGATGCAGCCGTTTTGGCTGTGTATTCTATACAACAATGAGTTCGGCGGCCATTTTGAATCCAAATGGCGACTTTTTCAACATTTCGTAATATTTTCTTGAACTATTAGTGGCAATACACCTTTATGTCAAATTTCGTATCTCTAGCTCAAACGATATGGAAAATAGATTTCTTACTTCCGCCATTTTGGATCCAAGATGGCGTCTTTGAACTCATTAGGTAACATTTTCGTAATCAAACAGTGATGTTGTACCTTTATGTCAAATTTGATTTCAATAGCCCCTGGGGTTTAGGCTGTGTATTCTATACAACAATGGGTTCGGCGGCCATTTTGGATCCAAGATGGCGACCGATTTTGCTTATTAACGAACTTAACCGAGCTATTAAGCCTAGAAACAACATATAAAAATTTGGTTCAAATATGTTCAAAATTATGGCCGCTAGCGTGTTAATATATATACTGTATATATATACTTTCATATCGTACCGATCTCAATAGGTATATTTTTCTTCGAAATCTCCCTAAAAAGAACCAAAAATCATCTGCATTATTTAAAAACCTAAAAGTATTACAATGTGCGTTGATGCACTCTATGAATTGGTAACTGCCAAAATTTCAGGCGAGGAATCACTATAATCATAGCGTTTGTTAAACTTCTCTCATCAACCCGAACAACAATGGTATTAGTCGAGAAAGTTTGGCTTGTTATTTGTCGATAAAATTGAGGACAGATCGACATGCACATGCAGGTAAACAATTTGTAAGTTGTTTCCCCGTAAAAGAACCCGTACTACCAAGATAAGGATTATTAAAGTTCTTCATTATATGTTCATGATTTATAGTATAAAAATCAATAAATAAGGAATGAGACACTGGTTGGAAATTACCAGGATATTGATAATAAAGGAGACACAAAATTTTAACGTGGGAGCGAAAGAGAAAAGACTATTACTGCAATTGTTTTGTTTTCCAATATTCAGATACAGAATTGAAAAATATCTAGAAAATATATTACTAGCAATAAAAGGTCGGAATTGAATATTGGCGTTTTTTTCAGTAAAGCAAGTGTTCCGCTTCAGTTATAAGCTGAATATAAGTTGATGGCTCATTACGTCATATTGCTGAGAGAGAAAGAGAGAGGGAGGAAGAAAGAAACAAAGAGAAAATAAGAGAGAGAGAGAGAGAGAAGAAATGTCAATTTTCCCCAGCCTTGACTCTTTTGCATACTTTCTGCTTGACTTCACTAATCAATATGAGAAAAGCTTGATTTCAGTTTGAAACCCGGGAAAGTGAAATTGAATTTTCAAAACTTAAATTCTTAGATGATGATATTAAATCTCCGTTTTCTTTTTCCTCTCTTTGTAGAAGAACATAACGGGAAACTATTCCCATTTGTTTAAACCTATGTTTCCCATCTTCTGCAGTTAAATTGACGCCATTAATATTTTCCTGAAGGTGGCACTTACAAATAGAAACATTTCAAATGAAGCGTTTCTTTTTTCTGATTTAGATATTAGACGATACCTTTAATTCATTTTTTGATATATTGTTTCTAGTTTTCAAGCGCTGTACAAGTTTAATTGAAAAAAAAAATGTATGTTTGATAAGCGATTATAGGATGCTGACAGAGTCTACGTGGCCCTCTTTATAAACGCGTTTTCTGTAGAAATATATAATCACAGTAATCTCGTTAAATAACGTGGAAAACATTCTATATCTTTATTGTTCAGTTAATGATGTGGGTATTTTTCTTTAACTTAAATGATTAAAGTCATTATGTATGGTAAATTACAATAATTTATAATAAATTGAAAAGTTTCGGAAATACTGTGAAGAAAGTGGAAAAGAAAACGTAACTTGAATTTAATGTGATATCAATAGAAACAAACAAAAAATACACTAAACAATTTGAAGGTAAATTTTTACGCCAAATGAAATGACATTTCTGGTTAACCGTTCTTTCAATTTACGAAGAGTAGATCACCTTTATAATACATGCGTCTGGAGTCTGTTTTTTTAAATATAAACCAACTTCTTTCATTTATGTTATCCTATTCATGAGTAGCTAGCTTAATCCAGCAACAGAATATTCAATCGCAACATCATTGTTATATGAATGCACTTAATTATTGGAACCCCAAATTAATTATCTCGGTGACTCTGTGCACGCATAAATTGATTACAAGGATTAAAGGGTAATGAAAAATGCATTAAAATTTCTAATTGAGTTGCCTCATATCATTACTCAAGAGATGTATCATTAAATCAGGTGGTGGGGGGAGAAGTATGTTATATATAGCACAAACATTCTACCGTTTAATTTGTAGTAACTCTTTCCGCACTGCGTGCTTGTATGTAATGTGTACGCGCACGGGGGAGAGAGAAAGAGGTGTAATTGATTATTTTTTTTTTGTAATTACGACTTGCTCAAATAAATTGATAAATATGAAATGTTATGATAGAAATTTAATATTTATATATCATTTACTCTTAATATTATCATTTTCTGCATCAGAATGCAAAAGTTAATTCATATGCACATTTCCGTTATGTCCCACATTATGATGAAAATAAAGGATAGTTAATGTCTATATATAACTAAATATATTGTACGTAATTTCCATAAACACTGTTTGGTATGATTCTGTATGTTCCTCTTAAATGATTCATTCCTCCCTAAGTTACATACTTTTGGTTAGATTATATATTAATAATAATTTTACATTTTCTTGACTTTTATATTATATTAAATTTATTATAATAAGAAATTTTATAGCGGACACACAAAATATTAACTTTTATAATTTTGCTTTACCTGTCGGTCTCTACTTCTAACGCAGATTAGTACTTCAACTAAATATGCTGTAGGGAAACTGATTTCAGATTTGGGATTAGTGACCTCGATGTATTAGTTTGTATTCATCAGGTGGCTTTGAAACTGACAAAAACTTTTCATTTGGTTAGCATTTTCTAAATAACTAACTCTATGGCTTACGGAACTCGCAGATTCATCGCCGCAGTAACAAACCTTTTATCGTGGACAATATCAAGTCAATTTTCATCTCGTACATCCACCTCTCGAAGATATCTTCTAATATTGTCATCCGCAACAACGTCTCGGTCTTCCCAACGGCCTTTATCCATCTGACTTACCAACTACAATGGAATATAATCTTCGTTTTTCAACCATCTGAGTAACATGGCTTGCCCACCTTAGCCTTTCCTGATTTCATTATTCTTTTAATGTCAGGCGAATCATGAAGTCTGTCTAGTTCTTCATTATACAGTCTCCTCCATTATCCAGTCAACTCGTCCCGTTTCGGCCCGTATACTTTTCTTAAATCCGTATTTTCAATCATTCCTAATTTATGTTCATTTGCCAAGGTCGTGCTCCAACCTTCGCAACCATAAAGTATTACCGGCAGAATAACCGTTCTATATATTTTTAATTTCACCTTTCTTCATATTAATTGTGAGATTACGAGTTTCTGGACTAAATAGAAACATGCATTGTCCGATGATAAGTGACTTTTCATTTCTACCGTGACCTCATTCTTGCTAGTTTCATATGCTCCCAAGTACTTTAATGTAAGGTAAGTGTCCGTGTTATGTCCATATTCTTTATATGGCCACCCCTCTATTGCGAGTAAGCTAAGCAAAAAATCCGTTATATATCAGTGTGTCACGTGATCATTTCCCGTCCAGTCAGCTTGAACAATATGGCGTCAGTTGCTTCTTTTTTTGTTTTTCCTGTGACCTCTGTTACTCTGGTAAGTTTCCTTAGATTTATGGATGTTTCTAAAAGACTTTTTCATGAAAATGGTTGTGCTGTATTCAGTTTTTAATGCTCTTTCGATTGGTGTTGTCATTGGTGGCGTATCTTTTACGAGTTGCTCATAATCAAACGATTTTCGTGAAAGCTGACTGCTCCTCATATGGCCCCCCAGGCCATTGTGATTGATTCGTCATCGTCGTCTGATCCAGATGATCCTCATCACGTTCATACTCTGTGCATGGATACAGGTGACTCTCCGCCAGGCACTGAATCATCCAGCAGAAATCTATCTTCCAGTTTTAGTAGAACTGCACTATAAAACTAAAAAAAAAATCACAATTTACATAACATGGAACAAGGGTGGCCATATCATAACACATGTTCCTGATATGGCCAATGAATACTTAACATTTTAAGTATTCATTGATATGGCCGATAGGTAGACTTTTGGAATTTTGCTTTCTTGGACCAGTAAAACTATTTGCATGTGGCTTAAATTATTTTCTATGAAAGTCCATTAACCCATAATAACGGTGAAGATAAAATGGCTTTGATTTATTTCAAAATGGCGGCTAGAAAAGTTCTCAAACCTTAGCATGGCCATATTAGGGACACTTACCTTATTTACTTTCTCTATGACATAATATGTTAATTGCTATATATCTATTTCCTTCAGTCGCTATGTTTCGATTTGTTGTCATGTACGTACTTTACGTCCATTGCAATCGCATGCTTCTACTAAGACATTAGTGTTACTTGTCAGTGTCTCTATATCACCCCTATTAAATCTACATCATCTGCGTATTCGAGCGGTTGATTCAAGGCATTCAATGTTATTCCCTTTCTCTCCCCTTTTATTTTTTTAATCGCATATTCTAATGTAAAGTTAAATAAAGTAGTAGTGGTGACAAAGAACCACCCTGTTTCAATCCGCTTGCGAATCTTGAAACTATCTGACATATTATATTACCTGCTTATGGGATCCTTACTAGTTTAATCAGGTTTTTCTTTCGAATTTCAGATTGTACTGTATAATGTTTCCCTTTCGATAGAGTCATATGCTCTCATAAAATCTATGAACAGCTGTGAATCGTCCCATTCTATTCCCATTTCTTCTCTAATATTTATCTCAAGGCAAAAACGTGATCTAAAGTAGATCTATTTTCTCTAAATCCACATTGGTGACCTCCAATTATTTGATCTATGTATATATACGCTTAGACGTGTTAGTTGGATATTAGTCAACACTTTTTAATATGTTGGGAGTAACGAGATTCCGCGGTAATTACTAGTCAGATTTATTGCCTTTTTTTTATAAATTTGAATTATTATTGATGTTTTTCATTCCTCCTTTGGAAGCTCTTTCTTTTAGGTCCCTTGATAACGAAGCTATAACTAAAGAGACGTTATAATCCCGCTCATTCTATCCGTCTGTCCATCCGTATATAGAAATTAAATCTCATGAATTACAAGGTGTGGAGAGATGCTTGAAGTGTCGTTGGAAAAGTCTTGAGGAAACTAGCACAGAGGCTCTGAAACAGTCCCGATTTTTGCAGTGGCTCAATGTTGCCAGCCCATATTCTAAAAAACTCAATTGTTCAAATTATTTCCATTCAGTTATACCTATCTGAGCTAGACTTGGCATAAACATTATTTGACACTATATAAAACACTGCGAAGACGTACGTTCCCAAGCAACCCACTTACTAGTGTTGCCAGTATATATTTTCTATAAAATTATATTTTTTTGCATTGCTTCCATTATATTAGTCTTAGCAGCACCAAACTTGGCATAAACAGTGTTTGACTCAATACGAAAATACTACGGATGTAACCGCTCCCAAGAAATCTCGTTGTCAGTGTTCCCAGTTCATGACAAAAATATATCTCATGAACCATAAGGTGTAGAAACATGAATGAAGTATCGTTCGAAAAGTAGTCAATGTGCAAGAACGAAGGAATGTTGTCGGTGGGGAGGGAGCATGCTCCTCGTATACTTACATGGAAATTTGCTAATAGTTGATGATAAGCGTTCCTATAACGTAAAAGACGAAATATAATAGCGAACAATTGGCTGTATTTGCAGAAGTGAGTTTCTTAAGGAGCGGGTTGCCAGGGGGACATTCCCCAGACTACTTACATCTAAATTCCCTAATAGTTTAAATTAAGCGTTTCTATATGGAGCGAACAATGGTGTGTATAAACAGAGCCAAAACAGTCTTGATTGGCGAAGTTGTCAGCAGACATAAAAAAAATATATATTATCCAAATTGCTTCCATTCAGCTAAATCTTGCTGCCTCAAACTTGGCATGAACATTATTGAAAACATGCACTTTTCCCGAACTAAGCATTTCAGTTGTCAGTGTTGCCAGCCTATTTTATAGAAGTTAATGCTTGAGTGGATAAAATGCAATCAAGGATCCAGAGCTTTGCGACTGTTAGTGTAATCATAGCTGTAAATTGTTTCCATACAGCACTTATTAATTTGAGTATTTTCTTGAATATTATTTAGTTCTTTTATGTAGTTCAAGATTTCTCCAAAGATACTAAACCCACGTCTCCAAAGTTTCTGGTTCAGATTTATATTTTTGGACTCAGGTTTGCAGCAATGTCAACCGAATGCTTGGGAACGGGACACCTGCAGTGCTTTCCTTTTGGGTCGAACAATATTTATGACAAGTTGGGTACTTCTATGTCTAACCTAATAAAACAATTTAAAAACTTCAATTGTATAGAAAATAGGCTGGCAACACTGAGAACATGGGCGATTCGGGACGATGACAACTACTGAATTTTCTATTCTACCTAATAATGTATATGCCAATTTTGTTGCTGATAGGTTTAACGTAATGGGCGTAATTTGAAAAATTGCATTTGAAAACAATTGGTCTGTAACAGAACTCATTGAACCAATCAAGTCTGTTCTGGTGGCTCTGAGCTAGTCTACCTAAGACCATTCTAACGACAACCCAGCCGCGTATCCACACCTTCTAATTCTTGAGATATGTTTTCTAGAAACGGGTTGGAAACACTGACAGTGTGTTTCTATTGTGTCAACTAATGTTCATGGCAAGTGTTGTATATTACGTCTAACGTAATATAAGCAATATTTAGAAACATAATTTTATAGAAAATAGGTTGGCAACACTGGCAAGTTGTGACGTATACCCCCACAGTATTTTCTTTTGTGGCGGTTACTGTTTATGCTAAGTTTGTGCTTATAGATCTTACAGAATGCAAGTATTTTAATGGTTTGAATTATTAAAAAAAAATAGATTAGCAACGTTGAACTACTAGAGCAATCAAGACAATTCTGGCTACTCTCATCTAGTCTAGTAAGAACCGTTCCAACAACAGCTTAAGCATCTCTCTACACCTTGTGGTACCTGAGATTTCTTTAGTGGACACAGACAGACGAACGGACGACCACGATTTTATTCCTACCACTTTCCCAATTACTTTGCGAACTCCAGGTGGATTTGTTTCATCCTTATTGTTCAGCGGCGAAACAAACGTACGTGTACGATGTGCCGAGTGATTTTTAAATTTTTGGGAGGGTGGTAGAGTAATATCTCTTCTGAAGCAAAGTATACTTGTTTCTGCGGTAACTAAATTCAAAAGTCCTATCATGTTATAATTCAGCAAGAAATATTGGAGGCCAAACGTTGAGTTGATACAATTTGCTTACAAGGAAAACAACTTTTGCTGATTCTGATCTGTATCTTTTTAAAGAAATGGCTATCATTGGAAGTTTTACAATTTTAAAGATTCTAATAAACATTCTAAAGTTTTGTGTATGTACGTGGATAAAGAAAAGTACGTCTTTTTTTGAAATTCACACACACAAAAATTATGCACCAAATCGAATTCTTTTACTTGAAATATTCTGCGATTTAGCAACACTGCTTTTACTGCAACAAATCACCATACCAAGGAAAGACGAGAGAGAGAAATAGTGCGTGAACCGGTCTCAGAGAGCGTTCGAGGAGAGGGGACACTCTCACGTGCTCTCCCGCACGAGTGGAACCGTTTCAAAACGGTTTGGCGTCGACTTCAATGAACTCGGTCTGCAGTGGAAGTGTCACGGACAAACGTTGTAAAAAGGAAATTCGGGTTTTGCTACGAAGAAGAGACGAGAGAAAGTACAAGATAAAAAGAAGGAAAAAAAAGACAAGAAGGAAATGAGAGTAAGGACGGAAAGCATGCTCTGACACGTGGTGCCTCGAGTTAAAACATAAAACATGGACTACAATTCGAAGACCATGTCAAGTGCTGAAAAAAAGTTGTAATTTAAAAATTTCTTAATAATTACACACCGATGCGTCTTGTCTAACTGTTCAACACCAATCTGTGGTTGGGGTTCACTGAGTACCTTAGGTGAAATGCTAAATATATGGCTATAAATCACGTTAATTACAATAAGTTACATAAGTAATAGATATTTATATTAAAGAATGAATTTCGAAATGGCTGAATATGTGCACCTATTTAATGACTCACATCAGTTAATTTGGAAATTAGACCTACGAAACATGAGAAAGATCGTAAGGCAATGTTGTAACTGTACTGCACCACACTTAAAGCAACCGTGTATATCCACATCTGAGGTCACGTTCTCGCTGCCTGGCCTGTATTACAGACTCTGCACACCGATGGCCTGTATTACATTCAGACAGACGGTTAAAGTGAAATCAAAAGAGAACTCTCCGCTAAATCAGCCTGAAATATATTTTATATCCATGTTCATTAAATATTAGCTGATTTGCCCGCTCATTCGTGCGGCGGAGTGAATAAAATATGTTCGCAACAGTTATCGGGGCTGTCACCAATCAGCTTTGTTAGAGGTATGTTACCTAAGGTAGCCGTCGTTAATGAATTGATAGTCATGCCAAATTTGACCACTTGGAGTTAGTCAACCCGTTGAACAACATTGTAGTGTGGTTGCCGTAAGTTTTGCTTTTTATTGTTACCACTGTCATTTGAATTCAATGGATAATTAGATTGTCGATTATCTCCGAAGATAATCAATTTTGAATCAAAGTGATATGATAGCTTCCCAGACGTGTCAATTGTCTGATCATATGCGAAAAATAATTCCAGTCGGTCAAGCACTTTCTGTGTAATGACAGCAGAAACACTATCATTTTCTTCTTTTGTTAATTTTATAATACGCTTGAAAAGTTTACAAGTCTTGGCTACAAGAACGTTTTCAACGTGTCAATTTATGTTACAATCCATGATCAATACTCGTCAGAAGAAAGTGACCTATAATGGCTCGTGTTTCGTTCTGGATTCATTTCAGATTTTATAAACAGTTTCACTATTATTGCAATGTTGGTAATCACTATTGGCACATATCATTTCAATAATGATAGCATTTTTTATAATTACGTAGCACAATTGCAAAACATAATATGAACACTCTGTTACTTTTCCACAAAAAGGGGGATATTTTCTTTTAAGAGAAATTTTGCAGGCTTCTTATTCGGGAGAGAATTTTCTCTCTAAGATTTAGTAGGTAAATGAGGAGACTTTCAGTTTGATCCTAGGCTAGATATTGAAGTTTAAGATATGAAGAACCTAGGGACAAAGCATTATTATTTCCGAACATGCATCTCACAGCACAGAGAGATCTGTCTACTCTTGACAAAACCTAAAACTAATGCAACTACAGTATTGTTAATACTCAATAAAACATTATTCCGCCACTTCATGAATGTTTACAATAAAATTGGTTTCAATGTTATTGAAGTGAACGATTCATTTTTTTGGATATACTACGTTTTGTAATTGGACTGTGCAAATGATCATTTCATGTCAAATAATTTTGGATAATGATCTGCATCCCAATATTCAAAATTCAGAGCTTCAGTAATGTCATTATAACGTAATTTACGGATATTGTATTGATTCCGTATGGAATGCGTAACAGTCCTGTTAGACAGAGGTAAGGTATTAGCACCATCTTAACATTAAAAAACAGAAAAGTCAATGATATTTCAACTATAATACAATAATTCGCTTTGCTTTGCTGGGGGCGCTGCACCTAGTTCACCATCGGAGCTGCGCTCCCAAACTTCCGGGTTTTGTGGGTCTGCGGCCCCTTTATCGTAACAAGAGTGCGGGACTACACTGCCATAGTTTCAATCTGCACCCCGCACGGGGCCTGCGCTCCCATAGGGGAGTTTTACCCCATTTGTTGTAATCTATTCTTGGTCATACACCTTCATACAAACCTTTGTTTCTCTACCTTCAGTGATTTGCAAAATGGGTTTTGGGGTGGCCATTTTGAATCCAAGATGGCGACTTTTTAACATTTTCTTATATTGTCGTGACCTACTCGTGATGGTACACTTTCATGTATGATTTCATTTATCTAGCTCGAACGGTGTCAAAAGTGGGTTTCTGGGTGGCCATTTGGAATCCAAGATGGCGACATTTCCAAAATGTAATATTTTCGTAAACTACTTTTGATAATACACCTGTATGCCAAATTTCGTATCTCTAGCTCAAACGGTGATGAAAATGGATTCTTTAGTCCGCAATTTTGGATCCAAGATGCGTCTTTGGGTACATTATGTAATATTTCCTTAACTTGCTAGTAATAATGTATCTTCGTACCAAATTTCATTTCAGTAACCTCAGCGCTTTAGGCTCTCTATTATACACAACAGTGGGTTCCGCGGCCATTGTGGATCCAAGAACGCAATTTTTTCAACATTTTGTAATATTTTTCTAAACTACTAATTATCATATACCTTCGTGCCAAATTTCGTGTCTCTAGCTCAAACGGTGTGGAAAATGAATTTTTGGGGTCCGCCATTTTGGATTCAAGATGGCGACTTTTTCAACATTTTGTAATATTTTCTTAATCTAATAGTGATACCTTCATACCAAATTTCATTTCACTAGCCCCAGCGGTTTAGGCTGCTTATTCTATACAATAATTAGTTTGGCGTACATTTTGGATCCAAGATGGCGACTTTTTCAAAATGTCGAATTTCTTCCTTTACCTACTCATTGTTCTACACTTTCATACGAAATTTGGTGTTTCTAGCTCCATTATTTTGGCCTGGGAGTTTTGATGATCAGTCAGTCAGTCAGTAATACAATAACAATTCGTAAGTGTTGTGTTCAGATTTAGAAACTATATCACTAGATAAACTGTCAAAAGTTTAGTGAACTTAGATCGATTATTTTTCGAACTTGTTTTCTATATCTTTAGTGTATGCACGGATAATAACTGAACCAGATATTTATAATTACAATTCTACTTTTGAATGTACCTAGAAAATAAACTGTAGTTGCCCTTAAATATTTTCACGTTAAGTATGTAAGTTAAATATCTGAAAACAGACACACGAAGTTATTGTCCTGCATATTCGTAAATGGAATCATGTTTTTCGAACTCAAATACCAGGTAGTATATTCTGTACGCGAGGTGTTTAAAATGCTTATGATTTTAAGATGGTCTAAGTGAAAGATGTCTACAGGTCAAACATATATTACAATAAATGGTATGAATGCATTGTGTTCACATTCAATATTACCTCCTTCCTAGTATGCTGAACCATTGGAACAATGAAAAAATACCCAATAAAGACTACAGTAATAGGGAGTCTTCCAAGCATATCTAGTGTATCTGTTGGTGTCTTAGTTATAGCAATAACGCGTCATCTAACGACCATCGTACAGAACCGCCTAATAGGGCTGTGCGATTTTTCGATACATATTTTGAAAAAATCAAAATATTGATATCGAGAAAATTCAGAAATCGACATCAAACTATTTTTTTATGTCTGTGATTTTTCGATATGAGCGATATTCTATATCCAATTACTTAGATTACGGTATAGGAAACAGTCAGGGAGGAGGGCAAACGTTATGCAGTAGATGAGTCATCGCAACTACCAAATCTTTCCTGGCCGTTTCTCACCGAATCTCTCTTCTTGTAATTTTTATGAAGCTTTTCCACAGCCTAGCTGTTACACTATCGTAGACAAAACACCATGTACATTGAAATCTAAAGGCTGCATAGTGATTTGAAATCAGCAAAATGTGGCAAAATTGAATTTTGCAAAACAATTAATCTAAACTGACTTATTGAATTCAAATTTTAACGAATGATGAAATGAAAAGCAAACCTCAATAATCACATACATCAATTAGGGATTACTATATCTGTATCCAAAGGGATCCAATGGATTAGTGCGATTTCGATAGCAGATTCAAAGACCAAATATTCGGACTTCGTTATTCTGATGCATCTGAAACTGCGATGCCGGGATGGTAAATTATGAAAGGTCCTGCCTTTGCCATCCTCTGCCAATCTCATCTTGGTCTGAGCCGAAATGACAAAAGATCATCAATAAATATAATTTAATTAAATGTATCTGAAACACGAAAAATATATTTTATAGAGACAGTTGTGTGTTTGATTGTTATTATTTTCTTGTCCAAAGGGTCATTACACAGAATTTCGAAAAATAAAGTAAGAATTGGTCGCTCGACTATTTTTGATTTCCGTCATATTTGGTAAATTGAATGTCATATACAAGCGAATTTGAAAACAGTTTTTGTAAAAAAAATTATTGCACATACTTCAGAATATACAAGGTGTTCAAAAATGAGATTCTGCAAAAACAGCGAATTATAAAGTTACACATATTTCGCAAACCAGTCGAAATATTTTAATAATTCAAAAACATTTAAAATATAGAGAATATTTAAAGCTATGTCTTAAAACGGCTATCGTGCAGCGTGGTTTATATAGTTGTAAAATAATGGGTAAAATTCTAATTTTTAGATTTTTTCCCGATTGAATGGAAGGAAATAACAAGCCGTTTACTTTGTTATTATTATCTACTGTTGTCACTGTAGTGGCAGAAAAAAATAATTTCCTGTTTCATTTCCTTTTCTATATAACGTGACTTCAATTTCATAAAATTCAAATTTGTCAAAATTTGAAGGAGTGTAAGTCAAAATCGGATAAAATTTATACATGAAGGAAGTTTTGCATAGGAGTTCCTTTGTTTCTATTTTAAACCCCTGAAAGTTTCATGTTATTATTTAAACCCCTCTATGAAATAAAGCTTCTTAAAGTTTCTTAAAAGGTTTCTTAAAAGTTTCTTAAGTCGTGTCAATACAATTTATTATCGAAAAATGTTGCTATGTTAATAATGTTGTATCTATCAACGTAATCATTTAAATCACGTGCCTTAAGCACAAATAGATTATGTTTTACGATCTTTGTTAGTGCACAGAGCTATTTTAGTTTTTTTCTATCTGCTGCTTAAGGAAAATCTGTGCTTAAAAAGCTCTTACCTCCGATCTGATGGCACGAATTCCTCCTGAGTGACATTCTTTTTTGTTCACCTTATGTACTCAACCATGTCATGCGAAGAGATCTTATTCTTTTCGTTAGGAGTAATAGAATCCATTGGCCTATATTTTACTTGGATCTGTTTTATTTCTATTTTGTTACAAATTACGTCATATCATGCAAATATAGGTTATACTTCCATTGTAATTCAAATCCCTCTATGAAATACAGCTTCTTAAAATTGATGCAAGAAAGCTACAGAACGGTTGTGCGACGGAGGGTTAACTAAACTTTGGCCGCCACTTCAGCACATCAGCTATTGGCGAATTAGTGGTATCTTAGGATGCTGGATATAACGTCTTTGTTATAGATTATTACTACTAAGAAGCAGGTCTGTGTATTTTATTAGACTAACGAAAAGAGTAACATCTCCTTACGTAACATTGGTATGCACTGTACATAACTTGAAAAGAAAAGCTGAGATTTTAACGCGAGATCCAAATAAAATGTAGGTCAATGGATTCTATTAGGCCTAACGAAAAGAATAACATCTCTCCTCATGGCATGTCTGCGTACATAACTTGTAAGAAAAACCTGTCACTCAGGAAGAGTTCGTACCATCAGATCGGAGAGGAGCGCTTGTTAACCACAGATTTTCCTTCAGCAGGAGATAGACGAAAGTTAAAATAGCTCTGTGCGCCAACAAAGAACGTAAAACATAAACTAATTGTGCTTAAGGCACGTGATTTAAATGATTACTCTGATAGAATACAATACCGTATTATTAGCAATAGCCTCATTTTTTTTTAATAATAATTTGTATTGACACGACTATAGCTTTTTAAGCAACTTTAAGAAGCTGTATTTCATAGAAAAGTTTGAATAACAAAATTAAACTCTCAGGGCTTTTAGAATATAAACAAAGAAACTTCTATGCGAAATTTTGTTCATGTAGTCCCTCCTCCTTTTGACTTACAACCCCCCCCCCCCCCACACACACACACACACAAACTTTGACAAGTTTTAGTTTTTATGAAATTCAAGTCTCGCTATATATAAAAGGAAATGGCACATAAATTATTATTATTTTCTTCCACTACAGTGACAACAGGAGATAATAATAACAAAGTAAACGGTTTGTTAAATCTTTTCATTCAATCAGAAAAAATCTAAAAATTAGAATTTCACCTATATTTTACAATTTATAAACCACACTGTCCGATAGCCGTTTTGAGGTTAGAATTAAAGATATAGCTTTAAATATTCTCTGAGGTGTCTATATTTTAAATATTTTTGAATTATTCAAATATCTTAACTGGTTTGTGAAATATGTGCAACTTTATAATTTGCAGTTTTTGCAGAATCTCATTTTTGAACACCCAGTATATCCTGAACTATGTGCAATAAAAAATTTTCAAAAACTGTTTTCAACTTCTCTTGTATATGGCATTCAATGTACCAAATATGAAGGAAATCAAAACTAATCGAGCGATATTTTTTTTAATTTTATTTGTCCAAATTCTCTGGAATGACCCCAAAGTTAGTTGATAGTAACATTTTTAACGTCCTTTATTTCTTCTAAAATACATGGTTTATTTCTCAAAGCAAATTAATCTTGGAAATGAGTTTCGTATTTTTATATTCCTGGAAGCTTAATAGGATAGGGGGAGGACATGTTTTTTCTTTCCTTTTAACAACGCAATGTTTATTGTGTAGTGAATGATAACCACGTCACAGGGCAAAGGGTAGACACGGTTGGTGATGGGAGAGGGCGGGGTTAGAAGAGACAAGAAGATTCTGTCGATTATTTGTGTTCCTTTGGTGACTCCAATATATGTATTAGTGACAGAATATTATATGAATGGTTTCAAAAGCAAAGCAGTCCATGCAGAATTGAGCAATTTCTTCTCTCTCTCCCATTTCAACACTCCAAAATGAAGAGTAAAAGAAACCTAATGAAGACATCGTTTGGTAGCCAAAAATATCGCCCAAAATACGAATTAGGAAAGGCTAAGATGATGTGTCCATGCCGAGATATCCGAAGCTCGGATGCGAATATCCGAATCCGGATACTCGCAGACCCGATATCCGATATTCGGTTCCGTTTGGCCATCCCTAACATCAATTTCGTTATCCTTACGCAATGCCACAATCGCCTTCTGTTCCTTCATCCACCACCTCTGCTTCTGGTATTGATACTTATGATATTTTGGGAGTTACCACAAGATCATACGCCATCGTGGACATTCTAATTTCTCAGCTAAAATAAGCAATTATAAGATCGCAGGTTTCATTTGATTCACATTGACAAGTATTATTGGAAAAGCATTCCAAAATTTAATTATTGCTTGTTACTTGTTCAGTCTCTCTCTCTCTCTCTCTCTTTTTTTCTCTCTCTTTCTGTCTATTTCCCTCTCTCTCTCTTTCTCTCTCTTTTTTCTGTCTATTTCCCTCTTTCTCTTTCTTTCTGTCTATATCCCTCTCTCTTTCTCTCTCTCTCACACACACGCACACACGCGCAGCGTAGGCACTGAGGCCTCTTAAGAAATGTGTTACGTATATTCTAAAGAATATTTTGGTGTATGCAAGTCGACACTACGTACAAAACGCTCTGTAGGTCTAAATAAGTAAAAGTCATGACACATAAAAATTACAGATGTATGACAGCGAAAGAGCAATTACAAATTGTACTTTATGTTTAGCTTCATAAATGAAGAACAAAAGTACATATATAACTAATTAAATTTCACAATTGATTAACACACTTAGAAATCTTTCTGTAGCGTAAAAATTGAACGTAATCTAACAGATTAGTTTGAAAAGTTACAGTCGAAAGTTTTAATTTTAGCACTGATTTTTAACTTTCAGATCACTGTGTAGAGTTATTAATGGTGGAAGGAAAAGTCTTTTGGGTATGTTCCTAGTTATAACCTACAAACTTTCAATAAAGAATGGAAATTGTATAGAAATTATCATACGATATACGGTATACTCTAATATGCAGTAATATAATTTTAATTTGATTTTGAATTTAATTTTAAGGCCTTTAGGCAACTTTTGTATCAGGCCGTATGGATTATGAAGGGATAATTGGTAGAATAAAGAAAGTGATAGGAAACGGGAGAACTCAGAGAAAACCCATGCACACGGTATTCGTCCACCACAAAGTCCACATGGCACGAAAATTCGTATGTAGGTACAGTGTACTGAGAGAAATTTCTAGACTTTTTTGCAACACTATTACAATATAGACCTTGTGATATTACGGAGAATGTTAAATTATATTGTCACGTTTAGACGTTGTGAAATTAAGGAGAATGGTAAATTATATGGTCCGTTTACGTACATTTTGTCCTTACTATTCTGGATAAAAGTAATGAAGCCACTGATATTAACAGTAGTAATGAAGGGAGACCATTACACATCATGTTAAAAGCTCATGCAGCATGGACAAAAGACTAGAAATATGTACAATTTCTCCAGAAGACAAAATGTAAGTAAATTGACCATATAATTTAACGTTCTCCGTAATGTAACAACGTCTAGATTGTAATAGTGCTGCAAAAAAGTCTATAAATTTTTCTCAGTGTGCCTAAGTAAATCATCACAGCCAAAATTATAGGTGCTGCCATCAACAAATAAAGACAGGGTAACCCGAGAAAGATTAAATGCAGAGAACAAGTAAATTGAATACAGAGTACGGAAAACGCCTTTCTTTGTTATAAACTGTTACATATATTGAAAGCTAATGGTTATTAATGGATACTGGACAAGAGGTGATAGATGCTGGAGGGTATGACAACAATGACCGCCATCTTGACTATGCTTCAAAATTTTTAAATAGTAAGTGGGTCATTTGATATATCAATCTGTGCTGGAATGTTCCAAGAAATCCAATGAGGAAGTCAATTTTGGCGTAACTTTAATCCTGTACAACAAAATGACAATTAAAATTGGCCACGAGAATGTGTGAGTTGAATGATGAAAGTTCTATTTTGTTGAAACAGTTGAAGGAACGAAAGCTAAAGTACTACAACATAAGAGGTACCGTTATGTTGGAAAATATAATCCCCATGGTCGCAACATAAAGTGCACTATAAAGTTTTCAATACACTAACGGAAGATGTTCCAATTTCAAGAAGCCGTAATACTCGGTGAAAGTGACCTTCACCAGGCCAATTTCACGTGTCATTTTGTCGTACAGGATTAGGGTTATGCAAAAGTTCCAACACAGATTGATATATCACGTGACCCACTTACTATTTAAAAAAAATTGAAGCATAGTCAAGATGGCCGCTTTCAAGATGGTTGTCATTGTCGTCATACCATCCAGCATCTATCACCTCTTGTCCAGTATCCATTAATAGTAGTTTGCTTTCAATATATGTAACAGTTTATAACAGATAAGGCGTCTTCCGTATTCTGTATTCAATTTACTTGTTCTCTCTATATTTATTCTTTCTCGGGTTATCCTGTCGTTATTTGTTGACAACAGCACCTACAATTTTGGCTGTGAAGGTTTACTTACGCACTATACCTACATACGAATTTTAATCAAAATCAGGTTCTGACACCTGGCGAGTCCTTGTTGCCACGTCGGTTTTGAAATTTTGAACATGTTTAGGTCTATTTCAATTTAATAGGCAATTTTACTTCCGTTTTTAGGAACTTCTATTTTATTTTTAGCTTTTTGCCGCCCCCTAAACGTGCCGCCCGGGGCGCTTGCCCCCTTTTGCCCCCTTAGATCCATCACTGATCTAAGGACCACTCCAACACTTTACTGATGGGACTGCGGAAAAAGCCAACACTGAGTAAGTGATCAGAATGACCACCGTGTGGAATTCCTACTACATGCAAACCTGTTTTACTCTGGTTTGCTGTTACAAAATGTTTAATAACGTCCTCAAGGAACTTCTAAAGACCAGAACTAGTATTTTGTGAAAGGATACCGAAGCACCACCTTCAAGGGGTTCCACTAAATTTGGATGCAAAACCTCGCACATGAAAAGTGAATATGTTAGTCATAGTAACAACAACCTTCGTACTTAGTTATAACATGAGTCTTTTTTCCAGATATCAAAAGTTGTGACACTGCACTGGAAGGAAGTATTGCTTAAAAAGGAAAGAAAAAAAATATTTTCGTTTGATCTGTTAATAAGTGCCTTCCGCCCTACTGGTATACACGGCGGTTACGTAATGGTCGGGCAAAGTTTGACGCAAATACTGACTTTCTAAGTGGTTTCCTGGAACACAACTTTATTGCCATTAGCAGATTTCTATCTCCTTGTGTGTTTGTGTGACTCGTTTTCTTAAGAACTAGTTAGATATTAGACATGACAGGCACGTTGCTTCCTTTTATACTCATGTACTTAACACGAATTAAGTAACAGTATTACAATCTATTTAATTATACCTTTTTTTATCTCGTTCACTCATTCCCTCTCTCTCTCTCTCTCTCTCTCTCTCTCCCTCTCTCTCTCTCTATTTATCTATCTTCTTGCGTGTGGAAGTGTGCATCTGTGTATGTGTGTCTATGTGTTGTCTCTGAACCTTATCATCGGGCTTATAAAACTCTCTATCTTGGAGGGAAATCACAACCACATTTGTTCTGTTGCTGTCTTCGTTAATGGCCTGAAATAACAGTAAATGACGCACATAAAAGGGGATCCATTAACTTGTGGAGAAATGTTAGAAACTCTTAAGTAGGTCGTTGAGACTTCTGTATTTTAAAAAAAAATGGGAAAAGTATCAGAAGACGGTTTACAGTTGTATTCGTCTAAGTTTCTAAGTTTGCAGAAACATATATTTTTTGTCGTCTTCTTATTTGATCTCTGTTTCCCATTATTTAAAACAAACTTTTATTTCTCCTTTCAAGAATAAGCGAAGGGAAGGCAAGAGAAGGAAGAACCAAACAACATTAGTATTAATTTTGTTTGTTGTTATCAGAAACTTCCATGACCTATTTTCATGTAATCAAAGTCTTTCGTTATCAGTGAATATTTTACCCTTTAGAGGTGTACATGAGTAGAGAGTGACAACTATAAATTTCGTTTGTCAAGAACATTGTATATTTCTGCTTTTTATTTGATGTGTTAGTTGGTTCTAATACTTTAGAAGTTTCAGATTTAAGAAATATACTTGTGACCTTAAGGCACTTTTGGCTCGAGAGAAGAAAGGGCAAAAAAGGCGATGTTGCAAAAAAGTTGGCTAGTGTTAATTTCAAGGTACCATCCCGGGCTGGTGTAATAAGGCAACACCCTGAAAATACCTCAGTCAGCATGAGTGGCTGATGGGATCGTAACGATGACTTTTCAATTGCTGATTCCATCAACTGACTTGGAACTATCGATTTATTCAATATCTTGTTTATTTTAGTGGGGGTGTGGGGGGGGGGGGGGGGATAGTAACAAAAATACACATGTGACCACGAGCCGCCTATTGACAAACCTTGATATAGATTATGAAAATAAAATGTGTTGACCAATTTGGTTAGGCCATGCTACACTGTATTACATTTAGAAATCTATAGCTGCAATTGTAAAGCCACAGTGACGTCACGAACTTTGAAACTATCAGCCTGTGAAAGCACACACTTTATAAAATATCAAGACTGAAGATTCTTATCAAGTGAAAGTGCATCCCAAGACCATTTCCATTCTTTGTTTTCAGCATAACGACGCAAACCTCTCTGGTTTATAGAGAGTAAACTCTCTGCACCCTTGTTTAATTTCCACATCTCCATCCTTGTCTTCGCAGTTATCTACTTTCTCACATCTATCTTCGTCTCATCACATCCATATCCGTTAGTCATCTTCCTTGTATGATGCGTAGTAACTGAGCCATGCTATATGCCATATTTCACCTCTCTGAGCAAATTATAATCCTTATTATTAGTTGATATTATTTTATGATAGTTCTTAATCATTCTTGTGTTACTTGCTTGAAAAGCTTTTTTTTTATTTACTCATGCCCAAACGTCCTTTATTAACTGTAATTTTTAATGTTGAATCGTTCAATTGTTTTTGTTTCTTTTTCTACATGAATATATTCTTTATGTAGACTCTTCGTTTGTTCTCTTATAAGTGAGGCTTGTAGAAAATTATTCTTTCCGTTGTCGTGTTATTTATCTTAGTTACTAGTTTATTCTTATTTTCATGTCCAATTATATTTATGATATTGTTTTACCACATTTCTGTATTATGAATCAAAGAGACTCCAAAACCACCTTATTTGTTTCCCAGTAACGAATAGTTTCAGACATATTGCTAAAATACCATATGAAAAGAATACAATTGTTATAATAAATGATCCGTTTTTGCGAATGCTGATAACATCTCAAATAACGTAGCAAAGCTTCTAATATATTATGCACATTGCTCATCCGGAAATTGTTTACCATGAGAAGTGAATTTATAGTAAAAAACTTACTCATGTTGCCATTTCGTGGTAGATTAACTTATAAAATGATATGGATTGGTGGAATCTACAAACACTTAAGTTGTTTTGAAGAAAATTGCTATTTTGTTTTCAATAAGATCAGTTAACTGAGCATGGTTACATATTCCTACGTCATCATGTTTCTGAAGAAGACAATGAAAGTGTGTAGAACAAAATGAACCCTTTACCGATAGTTTTCCCTGGCTGCTACGATTTAGATCACTAATAAACTTTCAAGATATATTGAAAAAGAACCAGCAGTTATAATGAGTGTTTGTTTTATAATCAACCAAAGGTAACAAAATGAGTGAATGGGCTTTTCCGTAACAAAAAGAAAACTCTCTCGTCTATCCACTATCCACAAAGAACTATCCACACAGCCCTCACTCCGAGATTTGGACTAACCTTGCCTGATATGTAGTCCAGGATCAGTGACTTGCAAAATTTGGACCTGCAAATGCACACGAAACAAAGGTACGTTCCTTTCAATTTTTACATGTTAAGTCAATGGGAGTGTAATTTTAATGTGAAAGAAGTATGCGAAATTTCATCGAAATAATTATTTAAACTTATGTTAGTCATGTTGTATTACTTCGAAATATTACATTAATACTTGTAAAACTTGTATGCGTTTAAAATGTTGTATAAAATCATACATTTACTCATTTCAATCAATAATTTGTGTTAGTTTTTTTTATTTTGTGTAGGCATCTAAGGTTCAGGGCGGGATAGGGAAGGATTAACGATTCGGGATGGTGTCGGCCAGGGTCTATGTTGAAGGTGCCATCCCCGCATTTGCCTGGTGTGACAGAAAGACCACTGGGAAAACCTCATAATGGTCGACCGCTGGCTTGGAACCCACAACCCCCCGAATGATACGCTAAAGTTTTACGACTGAGCTACGGTGGATCGTTAATTTGTGTTAATGTTTATGTGTTTTTTCTTCTGATTTTTATAGATTTATTATACTGGTACAGCAATTGAAAGTGACCATCTTCGGTCCAAATTTTACATGTAAGAAATGTACCTTTGTTTCATATGCATATTCCAGGCCCAAATTTTGCAGGCTCCTATATCTGATCTTGCTCTACATGTCTGCCAAGTTTGGTCAAAATCGCGAAGTTCCAACTCCCAAGTGAGTGGCAATTGAAATCAAATTAGAAGTAATTGTGAACGTGGCATATCTTCCGTCTGCGATAGAAAACATTATTGATAATTAAGTTGATTCTGATACTTTCGAAGTTTCAGACTTACTTCAAACGCACTTACAGGTAGTATTAAATTAGAAATCTCTGAACCAAATACCAATTAAACCTAAGTGGTTGATATAGTTACAACTGGTTCATTTTATATCTCACCTTATACACTCTAAAAAGAATAAAATATTAGAGACAATTACATTCTCCTAAGCTTGTAATTACATTACATATGGAGTGATAATGAGGATTGCAAGAATATTGCAAGAAGACAATAGCAAAATGTTATTAGGGGATATGCCAAACATTTTTAAAACTTCCATTATTGAAAATTGTAGTTAAAACCATCAATTATTTTTCACGAGTGGTCATTCTCATTCCCAACGAAGATAAAAGAGTAGACTTACAGAGACATTTCTAAAATGACTGTCATCCACTTCCGAATTCTAACTAAAATCAAATCCGGGTCCTTTAACACTGACAAGGAAACTGTCTCCGGTGGGACACTAGAATCTGCAGGAAACTTCCACAGTACGTTGATGATGTGTTCAAATAAACACTCCTGTAGTACTACGTTTCGCAGTACGCGAGCAACAGGACTTCAAGATTTTAGTAATTTTGCTTTGAACGCCTGAAATGTAAGCAACACTTAATAAGTTCGTGCTGAAGTTATGCATTTCACATACACTTTTATATAAAAGCTAAAGATAATTTAAATGTTAGGTTAAAGTTATTGATGAAATTGACGTGCTTAATTAATTAACCTGATCCCTGCCAAATGCGAATTTTATATAAATACAGGGTGACCCAAAGGAAACTTCGCACCCTGTTAATTTCGTAACCAATTGATTTCGCGTAGGAATCCCGACACACGCCCCTATTAATTTAAGACTGAATGGACCATCGTGGGTAAGCATTGCATATTGCCCCTTTCTATTATGGTTTAGTGACAAAAATTTAAATTTTCTTAAATAACAACATGGGTCAACTGACAAAGCATTTCAATGGTATTTAGTTTATATTTACAGAAACATGTGATCATTTATTAGTTTTTTGAACACTTGACAAGAAATTGCGTTTGGAACTCTCAAATATTATAAAGTGAAACATATAGAATCACCAGAACATTTACTAATTATATGGTTGTATATCGCTTCCGCAAGTCTTTGATCGAAAACAGAAAACAGCGTCATTTATTTCCTTTGGGTCACCCTGTATTTGTATAATATTCGCATTTGGCAGGGATCAGAATAATTAATTAACACGTCAATTTCATCAATAAATTTAACCTAACCTTTAAGTTATCTTCAGCGCAACCTATTATATAAAAGTGTATGTGAAATGCATAACTGTAGCACAAATGTAAGAAGTGTTGCCTACCTTTCGGGCGTTCAAAGCAAAATTTCGAAAATTTTGAAGCCCTATAACTCGCGTACCTCGAATCTGCGAAACGTAGGACTTCATTTCAACACATCATCAATGCACTGTGGAAGTTATATGCAAATGTTCGTGTTCCACCGGAGACATTTTCCTTATGAGAGAAAAGTACTGTTGTAGGCTTCTTCAAAACGTAGGTTTCCTCCTTAAATATTGGGTAAATGATGACTGACACCCTGAAGGAGCTAACATCATGTTCTGCAATGAATACGTATAATGGTGTACTGTTAGTACTGATAATGTCATAAAAATACCTGTCATCAAGTAAATATTGATTCCATGTCCTGCTTTTCCGCAGTACATCTAGGTAGGAAATCTACAGATCTACTTGTGGAAACCTACCGCTTAGCAGAATGAACCATATGTGTATAGAATGTAGAAAATATGCGTGTTTGGACGGAAGTGGATAATGTCACCTACTTATTTTTAGTAAGTGCAAGGTGTTTTGGTCATTTTAAGCAGTATACCAAAATGACATGCGTGTAATGTAGAGCTCTAACTTGGCTATGAGGAGGATAATGAACGAGCCTTGATCCATCCCTACACTTCTGACGTTTTCGAAAATATTTTAGGTGCATTCCAGTCCAGCGAAAAGTGGACATGGTCACGACAAATGAAACTTAAGTTTTATTTTAAGTAATATCGTGTTTCGCACGCACAAGTATCCAATATCCCAGAAACATGTTGTTTTCAGCCCTGAGTTACATGATGCGGCAGCCATGTTGTTTGTTTAACATATCTCGGAGTTAAGTTGTTGTTGTACATATTTTTATTGTATTTACGCTGGACACCACCACCAGCGTAAAGTTTTGAAAGAATTTGGTATATGAGCATATTAAATGTAAGTGTCTAGCAAATAGTTGAGCAGACAGATACATTCAAAATATTCCGTACGTAAGCATATTTCAATGAATGTTTTGGGGGATTTCATTAAGTCCGTTACGAAATTAACAAAAAAAATAGCGCTTCTTCTAAACCAGTGGCTACTTTTCTACAATAGTTAACGAACTTCTAATGTTTGTCAAGTGTAATAAATTGCTGCAGACAAACCATAGGAAAATAAGATAACAACGTAGAGAAAACGTAACGGACGTAACACCCTAGCCTATATATACAGTGTATACCCCGTAACGATGACACGTTTATTGAAAGTTGTTGCTGCTTTTACAAGCAAAATCTGAACGATTGTCATCGACGTGCTTTAATGTATATTGCCCTTGTTTGTATGGCACGTTCGTCTTTACGTCAGAACAAATATATGCAAAGATTACCAACCTAACAGGATTGAATGAATGTTTATATATTATAATATAAGCTCTTTTTTTTATATTATTTTCCGGCTCTCTTCTCATCAGGCCAATCTGCAAGCAACGATAAATCAGCTTTTCCATGTTATTATGCACATGTATATTTCTTTGTCCAGGTCTTCTGGAAACTAATTTTTAACTCTGAACTATAAATGTAAGTAGTCCTGTATAAAACTGCTCTATTCTACGATGCTGAGAAGATTCATGAATGTGAATTTTCAAATAATGGATGTTATAATTGACATTACTCCAAATTATCACAAAAAGCCTATTTTTGACTCGCTCACGTAACGTAGTCATACTGTGTTTTTATGTGGAAACATTGGGAAACAGCAAACTGAGCTGCATAATAAAGAGCATAGATTGCAAACAAATGAAGAGAAGAAAAGCAGCAATAAAGAAAAATGCCAGAGACCACAGACGAAGATTCAAACAGTTTGCAACAAGGCACACATAAGTATATACGAAAAAAGAAGGAATGCAACGATCAAGAAAAGACACGGAATTCATGTAGATCCACCTTCATCATATTCGATATTTTTCACCCTACAATTATAAGTTAGCAGTGTAAAAGCTCCCCAAAATCACCAAGAAAAGTGTATAGATTGTCTTCATCAATAAAGGGGCTTCCGTTCCCTAAACAAGAAGAAATAATGCAGAATACTAAATAATTTTACAGTTATGATATATTTTCCTGACAGAGCCCTTGAATCCTACAGTACATAACAGTGCCAAAAGATGGCAAGAAGTATGCAATGACTAAAAAGATTCTAAAATCAATATTGTAGAAACGTCAAATATTTTCAAGAAAGAACATCCAAATATTGGAGTAGAAAAAACAACGTTTGCTGCTCTCTTGCTAGATAGGTCTACGTTTATCCAATGAAGTAGGCTAGAATATTTGTTGCTATCGTTTACAAAATGTATTTGGAGCCCAGTCAAAATCTATGACATCACATATAGCATTCATTACTATAATTGTGTACCGGAGTCCCAATTTAGTGTTATGCGAATGTTACATTCATGCAGATATTAAGTGTAAGTGGAACAACTTACAGTTTGTTGATCAATTTATTCGAGACACCTCATCTGAAGAGATCACCGATTTACCTATAAAACAGCGGAAATAGGAAAGTTCCCACATACATGAGTCTATTTGTTGCATTTGAGGAATTGACAAGATAACTAACTAAAATGAGGCGTAATACATTCATTACTAAAACACAACTTCACGCAGTCAAAAACAAATCAAATTTTGATGAGGATGAAACAGTTATTCACATATTCAACAGTCGTAGACCGCCCTCTGGATCGAAGAGCAGTTATGTTATTCTGAGTAATGACTTAAAACATGATAAAATTGATGTACTGGTGTACAATAAAGCTATCTGGAGAGTACATATTGTAGAATGATAAGCACGAATATAAAGTCCTACATGTGTTTTCCAATGGTGCAACTGAGTAGCTCAAGAACCGCTACAGTTTGATGATTGTTTGCAATACCAGCTGAACAGTTATATGGTGTTGATTGTGGGGCTGGGATAGTGGAAAAGACGGTACTAAGTCGTATCTTGTAACGAAAATATTAGTAAAAAATGTACGGAAAGTTTATAACTTTGCAAAGGAAAATGCTGAAGGTAGACTATATAGTGTGTCTCTCAGAATCAATTTTGGGAGATGATTATTCACATTCAAACAAGGAAAACGTTCCTGTGATAGAATTTCGAGGCATGTGTATTTTCGGAGCTATAGAGATCAAACTTTGGCGACATCGTCACAAATGGCGTCATAGCTCTGCACATAATGACGTAAACAGCTTAGCAAATGATAATTGAAGAGGAAATCATTGAACGTATTTAAGCTATTTTTATGATTGAAAAATCCATCTTAAAGATGATTTATTTGCCCTCTTAACGCTCAATCGCAGTGGATACCTTTAATATATGTGCACTTTCAAAATTTACAGCAAAACTTTATAGTATTTACAAATTACTGCGAAATACAATGGACAGCGAGCTCAAAATTTTATCCGTTGTTGAGTAAATGGACTTCAATTAAATTACGACATCATCTTCTTTGAAGACGTATTATTGAATGCTGCTAACATCTTGAAATCACTGTCCATTGTAAGACATATTCGGGAATGGTTTACAATATCGTCGTTTTATGACTAACTCGCAAGCTGTAATGTTCGTAACGTGATAGATTGATGCTAGTACGCCATGTATGAGCTATATAGCAAAGTGTATCCCGAGTATAAAGCAATAATACGACTTTCAGGCTGTTGAAAAGTGGAGAAACGCGTGGGCATTAAATTAAACTAAAGTCGTGCAAAAAACAACGTAATATACTTTAATTATAAATATTAGTAGGCAATTCAGAACAAGATAGTAACCTTTACTATTTATCATTAATTAGTACCACAAGTGCATTGTCAAGCCATAATCATATATAACAGCCGATTAGGGAGTATACGATTCAAGCAATAGAATTTCTTCATAACATAATCAATACATCATTCATTATGCATTCAAATATTATATGTACTTAAGATTCTGTAGTAGTAGACCACAGTTACTTTAAAAAACTTATCTGAAGACAATTATTATATAATGTAAGAGATTCCGATATTTTTAGCTTCAAACAATCATTTGTTACTAATTACATCTGGAAAACAAGTGAAGAATCTAAGCAATCTGGAATGATCGCTTGATATGCCTTGACCAATATAAAAATATGTAAACGAGAGGTTGCCTCACATTACTGCATATTCGCCTCTCTCCACTTGAAAAAAACAAAAAAACAAGAATCGTACCACAGAAACACTAAAAAATATAATGTAATGTATCATGCAATAGACATTACATCCAAGTTAGAAGCATGCCTTAGAACACAAAAAAACATAAAGTTTGATCACTATCACGTAAAACACTTTATAATTACCATAGCAGTACGTGAAGTATACGTTCGTAAGCCTTTCACTAATAATTCGCATGTAAGAATACCAACAATAGCGTAATTTCAAGACTACTAGCAATCTGTAATCCGACAGAACTTATGCATCAACCCAATAGTTCAACATGTTCATCTCTCAGTTGCAACCATACCAGAACCAGAGAACCAGAGAAAATGATGACTTTTATGCATGAAGTATCGAGCAGTTCTGCTCATGGCTTCTATATGATTGTTTGACGGGATGAGAAGACGTATAGGAAGTGAACAGGTCGCAACTGTCGCAGACCTGTATGTGCACTTGAAGTGAATAATTTTAATCTTGAGGTGAACTATTGACGAAGTAGAATTTTTCCTGATGTTGATTGAAGTTCATACTTTAGGAGAAGGAAGAACGATGTTAAAGTCAACTGGCTGATGATCTTGAATCACTGTAGATGTTAAGTTACTCCATTTTTATAATTATTTCTTGAAATGGCGAACAATGTTCTGTTTATTTGTTGTTCAGTTCCAAAATACTAGTGACAGCGTCAATAAGGATCATTATAATGGTGGTAGTGTCTTGTGTATCTTGAATTTTCATAAATCCATCTGCGATGATTTTCATGACGGCTTCAAAGCTGAGATGCTGTACAAATGGTGTAATTTTCTGCATAATTTCGAGAAAGTTCGGACTGTCAGGTAGAGAAGTATTTTTCTGTGTATTCTTGGCAGCAAGATTCGGTAGTTCTGGCTTGGTAGAAGCAGGAACTTTTTCATGATATTGTTGTTTGACAGGTTCATTTTGATTTGCAGTGACTGCATTACGATATGACTTGTATTTCTTGAAGGTGGAACATCCCTTGTAGTTAGCTGGGTGGTCCTCATTGCAATTGACACATTTGGCAGGTGAAGTGCGGTCCTTTTTTGGGCAGTCAGTGCTCAGGTGGGCGCCGGCACACTTGACACATCTTGGCTTCATAAAACAAGTAAATTGCGTATGATTGTAACGCTGGCAGCGGTAGCATTGCAAAAATTTATTTGGCCTGTATTGTTCAATAATAATGCGGTAATAGCATAAATATTCTTCTTGAAAAAGCTGTTTGAGATTGAAATTTCGCTGAAGAGTAACCAAAAAGAGAGGTAAGTAAGTTCGATGATGTGATGCTGGTTCTCTGCGGTACATCTGCTTGACATCAAGTACTGGATAATTCCTTTCTTGAAGCTCTGTGTAAATATCTTCAGTGCTGGTATCAGAGGGTAACTTTCTGATAACAACTTTATATGGCCTATCTTGCTTAGGAACCTCTGTGGTGAATTGAACGTCAGTTTGTTGACAGTATGTTTTTAATTTATTATAATCTTCCTGAGAGGCAGCTTGAAAACAGATGAATTCATTTGTATGACGTATCTTAGGTGGAACTCTACAAGTAGCCGAAAGGGTCCTGGTGAAGTTATATTTCTGATCTATGCCGTAAATGAAGAGAGCAGGTGGCTTGATCGACTTGACAGCGTCAGGTTCTTCAATGTCATCGGACTCAAAAGTTTGAAAACGGTTTACAATTTTGACTGTAGGTGAAGAGACAGACGTCCGCTGTTTGGCTGTTTTCTTCGGTGCAACAAAGCCTTCATTGTTATCAGGTACTGCAGTAATATCCATAGAGGAATCGGTGTCTTGACCCATGGATTCTTCAAGTGGCCCTAAAAAGGTATCTGACTTAGACTTCAACTCCGGCGACGGAATCGGCCCAGTTGTGTTCAACGAATCATGTATTGCAGATGAAGACGAAGTGGAGTTAGGATCTTGAATTGAAACATTCGCTTTTTCAAAAGTAGAAGGCTGATGTTTCTTTGCTATGGCAGCATGTTCGGCCCGAGCAAGTTTCAGTGCATTATTTGGGTACCTCCGTATGATATGAGATACTATTCGCGGTTGCAAGGCAAATTGATAATTAGGTTTTTTCATTTCCTGAAGGATTTCAGAAACGCTTTTTATTTTAGGACTCATGTTTGTACTCATTTTGTTGGAACGAAGTGTAACAAGCTCCGCACGCTTCGGCTCCTATTACTCGTATGGTGAGGTGTGGTGCAACCATACCAAATGTATGATTATCTATATAAAGGAATTCACCATATCTGTAGTCGTTAATGTAAATCTAGTACCGTAATTAGACCAATTGAAAACATCAAGAAATAGCATTGTTTCGGAAACAAAGTCGACAAAATGATTAAGTCACATAATCCTTTAATCAGTATGGAGAACTGGGAATTATTTCTGATTTCCTTTTCTTTTGTTGAGGTAGATGTTCATTGTTGAAATCATTTAAGTCAGTAGGAGAAACAGGTGTTCGAATTTTGTCATGCTTAATGAAAACGGAACTGGATTATCAAAATACAAGTTACGCTTGTGGTACACTTTTTCTCGACTATTTAGTTTTATGAGAAACGTGTTGTAGCCTAATCTTTACAGCAACTTTCCTTTAATGAAACGTGGCACCTTACTTAAGTGATTCAAAACCATACGTCTTTATTCTCAGAATCTTGTTTGTTGAACTTAGGCATGTCAGGCTGTCTTTGTTTTGATGTTAACAGATTGTATTTAGTTCTAGGTTTATAACTTTAAATTAATGAAGCGGGGGATTTACAATCAACAGTAGAAGGCATGTATTTATGGAATATAGTATTTCGTTCAACCAATGTCTAACTAGACTATCAGTTATCGTTCTATTGTGCTGTAAGCACGCCTTGTGTAACGCTCTTTTGATCGTTTGGACGGCCTTTTCTGCTTGACCATTACCGGGAGGGTAAAAAGGCGGCGAGTGTCTCAACTGAATACCTCTTGCCGTGCAGAATCTTTCAAAACGTTCTCCTGAAAAAGTTAACTGACACTATTGTTGCTGGATAACCAAACTCACGAAGAAACTGAGTCCTTCGTGCAAACGTTTTTCACTATCCACGCTGAAATAAGATGTAAAAAAAACTATTAAAAAAACAAGATCTTATAGCCCCGCCACATACCGTGGTACATATGTATGCGCTGCAGCGGTTCATTTGAATTAGGCCAAGGACGGAAACGATTAGAAGGTAGTGCATTATACATTAATCGACATATATCAAAATTAGAGACTAAGTCTTTAATATCACGATCTAAGTAAGGCCATCAAACTGTTTCTCTGGTTGTATAAAACATTTTATTGCCTCCCCAATGATACTCATGTAATATTCTTAAATATGCGTTACGCATAGCTCTTGGTAGAACGACTCATCGTCTACATTTGATATAACCATCGTCAGTGTATAATAAGTGTTTAATCTTAAAGAAAGATATTAGTTCTGTTCCTTTATGATCTTTAGGTATAGAATTTTGCCAACCTTCATTTTCTACTTCATTCTTTGTTGATATTGTTAATGTTGATATCTCAACGTTGTTTGCATAATTTTCTATTTGATTTGTTAAGAATAAACGAGTGTCCAAGGATGCAACATAAGTCACCAGTCTCTTCTGGTAGTGGACTTCTAGACAAGAAATCTGCTACTTCTACCTCTTTAGTGTATTCAAATTTTAGGTCGTACATACCTGCGAAAAGACACCATCGCTGCATTCGTAGTGAGGTGGAATAGAACGGTCGGAAAAAAAATGATTTAACTGGTAGTGAATCAGTGAATACAGTGATTGACTTTCTGTATATATATTTATGAAATTTTCGTAATGCATAAATGACGACAAGCGATTCGCGCTCGTGCTAAGAGTAAGAATTCTCGGCCGAAGAAAGTTTTGCCGACGAACAAAGAACTGTTTGTAACGTACCAATGATTCTGTTAGATAATACAGCGCCTACTCCGTAATGGCTAGCATCCGTAGTTATTATCATATCTGCTTCTTGATCAAAGTGGTGTAAAAACAAAGCATGTCTTAACTCAGATTTTAACTTTTTAAATTCCAGTTTTGTTGGCGTGACCACTCCCACTTGTGACTTTTAAATAATAATACGAGTAACGCTGGATTTTGCAAAGGTATAAACGGAACATATTTGTGATAATATGCAATCATAAAGAAAAATGACTTTAATTGCTGGACATTCTGAGATTCCGGTGCGTTTAAAATAGGCTCTAACTTATCCTCAATAACCTTAATGCCTTGCCTGACTTGAAACCACAGGTAGGAATTTTTTTATTTAAAAAATTGGCTTTTGTCTAGTCTCACTTTTACGTTGTGCGTACGGAAAATAAATAGTACTTTTTGGACCCTTTGAGCACATTCATTTTTATATTTGCCAAATATCAGTACATCATGTAAATAGCAGCGTACGCCTGCAATAGAAAAGTACAAACTGAGCCGCCATATTGGAATATCGCCTCAAAAATTATATTTTGCTTCTTTTTCTGTAACTTTTAACTGAGCAATCCTAGATTAATTTTCCTTTTCTTAAGTTTCCCATCATTTAATTCCACAAATGTACATTTTTACAAACTATTTCTTTTAAGCTTTGTTGACATTGGTTGCACGAATTCTGAAAAATAAGTTGTTTGGCTATAAATTTTGAATTAATGGTCCTGTTGTAATTTTTGTTTTCTTAATTTGATCATAATTTAATTTCCCGAATATAAATTATATCTCACACAATATTTTAGGCGTTGTATGTATTGGCAGCATTCACAGTGAGTAAATGGTCCTATATAGGTATCAAAATATACCTATTGACTAAATGATCATATTCTAATTTTCGTTTTTAGCTGTTCATAATTTAAGTCTCTAAATGTAAATTATAACGAATTAATTATTTTATGCGTTGTCAGCGTTAGCAGCATGCTCTCTGAACCCTATATTGGAAAATAGCAGCCAAAATCAGTCTTTTGGCTATAACTATCTTAGTGAATTGACCCATTGCGATATGGTAAATTGTATATCATTTAATTGCCCCCAGAAAATGTTAAAACAAGTTTTTGGGTAAAAACCATTTACCAAAAAACCTAAAAGGCTTATTATGCAGAATATTTTGTATTTCTTGTAGATTTAATATTTAATATTAGTATATAACTTTTAAGCTTTATATTATAAATATCTAAAATTACCTGTTTACTTATTTCAATAGAACTTTCTGGCTTTCTTTCACTGATGTGTGTATTTTTCCAGAAGTTTAAATACGAGGCCTATTTATATTCTAAAATAACTAACACATCAGAACTAAGTATCACAGCACAGTTGATAGCATTTGATACTTATAATAATCAAAATTATACATTTGTAACACGTAGATAATCTCAAGCCCAAAGGAAACCATTTCCATTACTTTATAACGTTACATTTGCTGAAAAACCAGTTAAAAGAAAAAGGTTTAATTTATATTTCAACTTGGCTTATCAGTATCGTATCATCCTGTGTTAAGTTTATCAGTGGACAGGTAACTCCCAATTGCTCATTTTCAATACGACAATCGGAAACGATAGAATAATGGGTTCGGGCCTCATTTTCTAAAACGCGGGCGAAAAATCATTCAGCCCATGCCTACAACATTTAAAATAACTATTTGGGCAAAACCAACAAACTAACTGAGGTTTATTCTTTTAAGCCAAATAATTTAGCAAAGCAATAAAAGAAATCGAACGACTAGTTCACCAACTATTATGGCGGCCATTTACCAGCATGGAGATTGGAAACCATTTCGACGGTGCCTAAACACTGAAAATAGAAGTTTGATGACTATCATTCTCTTACATAAGAAATGCACAATTTTAGGCATATCGTCTGAACTGCATATGGAATTTTCTATTTAAGTTGTGAGACAACGTGGTGGCGCTCGCATAGTCCCTGCGTCTAAAAGGTACCTTATACAAGGTAACCAAAAACGTTTTTACCTTTTTCGATGTCCCATTAATCATACTGAAACAGAGAGGAAACGAAATGACGCACCTGCTTGCCAAGCGATCGGAGTTAGTCTGACTATCCACCTTCAGTAATACAGGAACGGTACACACACACAGCTCTCATAGCCCGTCCAGTGTAAAAGAGAAATTGAGGTATCGAAGCAGCTTGATGTGGTCTGTTTGTTGAAATACATTAAAGTTTACATGTCAGCTCTCACATCAAGTCGTTGCATATGCCAAACATTTGGTGAGAATGCCTTGAACGAACCTACTGCCAGGCATTGATTCCAGAAATTCGGTTCGTGAGATGAACCTCGCAGTGCACGACCACATGTGTTGAATGACGAGGTCCTGAAAGCAGCCATCGAGGAGGACAGTGGTTTAACGGGTGATGAAATTGCAGAAAGGTTCCATGCTTCTGCTGAATCAGTCAGACAGCACCTGCATGGACAAGGAGGTCATACAGGTTAAGCAAGTTGGTACCCCACACATTGTCGGCAGCCAACAAGGAACAACAAGTGACAGACAGCCTATTTGTCCTTGCTCACTCGGCACCTGAAGACACCCACATTTGGTCCCTTGCTCACTTGTGCCGAAAGGTGGGTCCTCTGTGACACTCAAAAGCGTACCAGACATTGGTTGTCGCCACGTGACCCTGTTCCTCACACCTCAAGACCACCTCTGCATCCACGAAATAGTATGCTCTCTATATGGTGGACTTGTCACCAACTGGTGCATTACGAGCTCCTTCCACCTGGTCAGACCATCACTGCTGACCTCTACTCACAGCAGTTGCAGGGGGTGCACCGTGCATTGCGACAGTAGGAGCCGGCATTGGTGAATCGCAAGGGTGTACGTCGATGCTAAACCACATGTGGCAGAGAGGACCCGGGATACCTTTCAGCCACTTGGCTGGGAGACACTGTTCCATGCACCATATTCATCGGATTTTGGGCCAACAGATTACCATCTGTTTCATTCCCTCGACGACCACCTCCGTGGGAGATTTTTCGGCAATGAGGGAGACTTGTGGAACGTACTCACGGACTGTTTTGCCTCGAATACAACCGAGTTTTTATCCCCAGGATATTGTGCAGCTGCAGGAACATTGACAAAAGGTGTTGGATACTGATGAAACTTACTTCGAACCTAAAGGTACGTACTGTCCACTGTATTGCTCTTTGTTTATCACAGCTCTAGAACGGCAATTTTTTTTGTTACCTTGTATTTGTCATATATTCGAAAAGATAAAACAATTCTAGTTTCAAATTTACTGTTTTATAAACGTTAGGATGATTTCCCATATTTGATCAAAAGGAACAATGTCTTTGTTGCATTTTGATTATTATATTTAATATATGTTTGAGAAAATCAAACAATTGAAGCTCTTTTTACATTGTTATACATAAAATCACATGATATGCATACATAGAAAACATAGAAAATGAAACGACATTGTAATGTACATTTATTAATTTGGGATTTAAGTAAGGAATTACAAAAAATATTCTACCGTAACTTCTCTGACCAATGATTGGAAAATATGCTTAAGTAGAATTGAATTAATGCACACTAAAGTACCTCATCCAAATGTATTGTTATTTCAGCTTGCACTATTGATATCTACGCTAAATCCAGCGTAAATATAAATTAGGAAAATGACAAAAATTAGCTTAAAATTTGCAAAAAAGTTGTAGCGCTATTTTCACCGAAACCTTCCTTATTGTGGTTGGATCAGAGTGAAGTTGGTCCAACCACATTGTTTTCGATTTCTGGGCTAAACGTCGCGTGCACAAAGTATGGGATAGTGTTCACAAATTAGCTCAAAATATGCACTAAATTCTAATGTGGATTTTATTCCGATAGCTCGATGTGGTTGTTCCAGCGTGAAGTTGACCCAATCACATTTCTTGCAATTTTTAAAGCAAAACCGATCGGGCACAAAATATAGGGTAGTGTGCACAAATTAGCAAAAAATGTGCACTAAATGCTGGTGTGATTTTTATTCCAATAGCTTGTTCCGGTTGGGCTAGCTTAAAGTTGGCTCATTGAGTTTGTCTTTGATTTCAGCGCTAAATCTAGCGTCCACAAAATATGATACAGTGTGCACAAATTATCACAAAATATGCACTGAATCCTGGTGTTGTTTCTATTACCAGAGCTTTTTGTAGTTGGGCCAGCGTGATGTTGAACCAACCACATTGTAATTGATTTCTGCGCTAAACTCAACCAAATGTTTTATATTTCTTGGCAAAACTGAGCGTGCACAAAATATAAGAGAGTGCGCAGAAATTAGCACAAACCATGCAGTAAAACCTGTATAGGTTTTTATTCCCATATCTTGTTGTGGATGGGCCAGTGTGATGTTGAACCATACACTTTGTCTTCTATTTCTCTGCTAAAGCCAACAATAGTAATTTATATTTCTTGGCTAAACTGAACGTGTACAAAATATGGGATATTGCCCACAAATTACAACAATATATGCACTAAATCCTGGAGTGGTTTTTAATCCGATAGCTTGTTGTGCTTGGGCCAGGGTGTGTTAAACTAACCGCATTGTTTTGTTTTTATATCTTGGCTAAACCCAAACTTTTTTTCTATTTCTGGGCTAAATCGAGCGTGCACAAAATATATAATAGTGAACACAAATTAGCACAAAATGTGCAAAAAAATCCGGGAGCGGTATTTATTCCGATAGATATTTGTGGTTGGGCCAGCGTGATGTTGAATCAAACACCTTCTTCTTATTTCTCGGCTAAAGCGAACCGTATTTTTTCGATTTTAGGGCTAAAGCGAGCATCATCAAAGTATGGGATACTGTGCACAAAAAACCACAACATATGCACTTAATCCAGGAGTGGTTCTTATTATGATAGCTTGGCATGGTTGGGGCAGGATGATGTTTTACCAACCACATTTTATTTCTGGGCTAAAACCAACACTATTTTTCGATTTTTAGGCTTAACTGAGCGTGCACAAAATATGGGATAGTGTGCACAAATTAGCACAAAATATACACAAACTCCTGGAGTGGATTTTATTCGGATAGCTTGATGTGGTTGGGTCAGCGTGAAATTAGCCCAACCCCATTGTTTTCGATTTCTGGACTAAACCGAGCGTGCATAAAATATGGGATAGTGTGCACAAATTAGCACACAATATGCTCAAAATCTTGGAGTGGTTTTAATTCCGATAGCTTGATGTGGTTGGGCCAGAATGATTTTGACCCAACCTCCTTTTTCTTATTTCTGGGCTAAATCCAATTCTACTTTTCGATTTCTGATCCAAACAGACCGTGCACAAAATATGGGATAGTGTGCACAAATTAGCACAAAATATGCTCTAAATTTTGGAGTGGTTTTATTCCGATAGCTTGATGTGGTTGGACGAGCGTGAAGTTCGCCCAACGACTATTTTTTGTTTTCTGGGCTTATTCGAGAGTGCGCAAAATATGGGATAGTGTGCACAGATTAGCACAAAATATGCACAAAATCCTGGAGTGGTTTTTATTCCGATAGCTTGATGTGGTTGGGCCAGCGTGAAGTTGGCCCAACCACATTGTTTTCGATTTCTGGGCTAAAGCGAGCGTGCACAAAATATGGGATAGTGTGCACAAATTAGCACAAAATCTTGGTGTGGTTTTGGTCTTAAAAGCTTTATGTGGTTGGGCCAACTTCACGTACCTACGTTATTGGTACTACCGGGACGGACAGCAAGAGAGCCACCTGGATGATAATGGCCCTTTTTTCTACTAAAAGGTTTATAAAAAAAAGGAAAAATTTAGATTTTGTTATTACCTGTTGTTGTCTCTTTGTGGTGTTGTACCGCTATAAAAAAAACATCAGCTTGCTTTTTCCTCCCGTCACCGTTATTAAACTTTACCTGAACCACTGTACGCGTATCAAGGTATGTAAATAACAGGTAAAGCATTTACATTTGCTCAATGGTGTATGACGCAACTGGCAGATAATGTCTTTAAGCAAAGAGTTTCCGTTTAGAGAAATCTGTATGTATTCTAGCATTGGAATCGCCAGCTAGGTAACGACAACAGCCAATCAGGGCAAGTCATGCTATCAAGTGTCTCTCGCTAGAGAGTAATTAGCCTAGACTTCACTAGGCCATGATATATGGTAACATTTGAGATTTGCCTATCATATAACCGGGAAATTTAAAAATATTTATCAAATTCGACTTACAAGTTAGAACCAAACCTGTCATGCCACACGAAGCACTAAATATCCATTTTGTTTGGTGTTGCGTTCCTCTGACACTAGGAGCACTACTGGTAGTCATATTTCCCTGTCAGGGGCTCGCTTAGTTATACATTGCTCTTTGGATTAATAAGTTTCCCGCAAACTCATCACCGGAATTCAAAAAAATTCACTGTTGTCCGGAATGGACTCATCTGTACGCGTATGATAGGGGTGTATTCTAGAGAACATTGAACAACATTCCCACAGCGTGATGATGTAATTTGGAAGACTGCACCAGCGAACAAAAATTACGTATGAAAACTAAGAAGTTCCAGTGAATACCTATCGAGGGTCCAATACTAGCGACTATAGCGTGAGTGATAGGAAACAAGAAATATTCAATTTTAAATCATAAGTTATACTCTACTTCTGCAATCATAATACTTCAGAACTGACTTCTCGTATGGAGTGTATTCGAGGCAATAAATACGCAAGTCGTCTTTGGTAATTTCTTGATCGTTTTCTCGTTAGCTTCCTAATGCCCCATATTGTGAACGTCATAAACCTATCAGCGATATTTCTAAACCAAACACGTGAAGCGGAAGGAAAAGCATAGCAAAGCACTGGCGTAACAGATAACGCTACCATACCCATCATAGTAGGACAACAGTGGCAGTAAGCTTACAGGGTGTCTACTGACCTGGAATTAGACTGGAAGTTTATTTTGGGCCTGGAAAATCTGGAATTCAAGCAAAAACCTAGAATTGTTAGAAGTAATTATTTCTTAGCTTAAATTTACACTTTATTAATGTCCACTCTGTAAACACTTAGAAGAAAGAACGTTTTAATGAATTGGTAAGGTTAAGGTCACAGAATGAGGCACCTGAAGTAATTAATCTTTGTAAGATGTTTCTCAAGGACTCAGACTTCTTGTGAGTACGGGTGTAGCGACCTCGAGAGTACCTGAACTGATATCAACCATTTTCTTCATTCTGATTGATGCTTTGTTTCTCTCCTCATTTTATCTTTCTCTTATTCTCTACTCTAAACCCGCATGTTTATTTTGTTCTGATTGGGCTAATATGCTTTTGTACTTTGAGTCTGATGTTAGATTAAGTTTTGAAGTTACCTTAGCTTCAATATATATTTTGTTCAATTAAGACTATTATGACTCACGTTAAAGTAAAGGTTTTAATGTCATCCTCTTAAGTATTTGCTTCAATATGAAACGGGTAGGCCTTTCGGAGCAATTCTCTTTCAGTCTTCTGGCCGTCATTAAAGTGTAATTTAAGTGTGTGTAATTTTTGTAAAATTAGAAAGTATGTGATGTAGTGTTAAATACTAATACTTTGGCTACTAGCAATAGTAATAGCGGACTAATTTTAAAATAGTGGATTTTACAGTTGTGGTCAAGTATTTCAGTTAATAAATAATATGCATCTTTCCACATACATACGGGGGCCGCGGTGGCTCAACTCTGGTGGTAGAACGCTCACCTCTGTTGGTAGGGGTCTTTTCTTGTCTTAACTTTTTTTGTTTGTTTCCAAGATGAAATTTTTATATAAATTAATGACCCGGAAAATGAAGAAAAATAAACATGGAAAATCTGGAAGAAACATGGAATTTCAAAATTAACATTTAGTACACATCCTGGCTTAGCTTTTAGTGAGGCCATAAAAAGGTCTCAATTACAGCGAGACAAATGGACAATATTTATTGTCTGTTACCGGGACGGGTTGGAACTTTTTCCATGAATGATCACAAGTAACATGCTTCGTTGGGCATATGTACGGTATTATATCGGCAACGTTGGTTTATGGTGGGTTGAATTTCCAACCAATGTCGAACCAAAAAAGTATCAAATTAGCCAATAGTTGGTCCAATGTCAAGAAAACTAACAAAACGCCAAAGTAAGAAAAAAAGGTATTTCCGGTTGGTAATATTTTAGAGGTTGATACAACATAAAGCCAACCATAAATCTAATAGCTGTTTTGGTTACATCCGGTCGTTGCGCATCGCTTTTAGGGAAAACGTTATAACCAACGGCTAAATAGTACGTAGGCCGAACCCTTTTGCGTCAAAACATGCAATTCGATTTTCGCATATACTACTGATCGTAGGGTCCCGGGTTCGTTTCCCGGCCCTGCCAAGGCGTGACGGTCTGGAAAGATGTCCACCCAGCATGGCAATTGGGAAGAGCTGCTGTGAATAAAAGACGGTGGGGATCACAGTTGAAATCTTCGGTTCTCCTATTCGGACAAGTATCGTCAACGTGGTAGCAATAGATCTACTCCTCCCTCCGGGAGAGGTATCATACAGTAGTGGATTGCAGATGGCTGTGAATTATATATATATTAGTGATAGGTTTGCGATACTTTCGAGACCTCGTTACAACGGATACTAGCAAAGTATTGGCATCGCTCGATACCTCATCTAATGGATTCGATACTATTTCGATTCTTCGATATTTTTTAAGTCTTATATCTTTCTCTGAAAATAATCCCATGGTAGAACGTTAGGTCTATAACTTACATCTTAAAGCTGCCTGAATTTGAATTTTATTTATGGCCTTTAGGCATCTAAGACTCAGGACAGAGTTAAGTTATAGGAAGACAATACACTTACATTTTAATTTTAAATATTATGTGTATTACTTAATATATTGAAAGACATTGTGAAAAAATGTATGGAATATCAAATATCAAGTATCAAAGGTTAGAAATAAGTATCGGGAGTAACAAGAAATTCTGGTAGTGACTAGAGACCCATCTCTATTCGTTAAGATATAAAATTCTAGAGATGTAGAAGAAGATATTGACAACGGATTAAGAACTATAGAGTACTGAATGAAAGCATTCGTTCACACAGAAAAAGAATCGAAACAGAAAAGTGTCCGATTTTAGCCTCTCAGCCCTATTTGTTTTTGTCTTTTCGCTCTCACTTCGCATTATGCTGAAGAAAAAAGAAGCAGGGTAAGAAAAATTTAAACAGTTTTCTTTCTCTCAATATAAAATACTGCGATAAAAATATTCTTGGAAATTCGAAAGAAAAAATACTTGATCAATTGGTGAGAAATTTTTTGTCCTTTAGTTCTTCAACGCCTAGCATGGCCTCTTCCGCATAAAAAAAGAGCTCCTTGTCTCAAGTTTCAGGACAGCTGTTGAATTCTTTTTAATTCTCTTCTTTAGTTCACAATGGTTCGTGGTGTTATCAAATAAAACGTTAATTGAACTCATTTCCCGACGTCATAGAATGATGAAATTTTGCGCAGCGACGCACAGTGGTGCCAAGTGCCAAAAACGTGGCGAAAAGTCGAAAACATGATTTATTTTTCAGAAACTTCACTACAATAGTGTTTTTGATGTCGCTGAATTCAAATCTGACATTAGTTTTGTCAAAAAACAAAATGGCGGATCCAATATGGCGGATATGAAATTGAAAAATGTGTTCAATAAATGCAAATCGGTTTTTTTTTTTGGAAAACGTACATATAATAATGGTTATGGGATCGCTGAATTGAAATTTGACATTATTTTTTCAAAAAACAAAATGGCGGATCCAATATGGCGGATATGAAATTGAAAAATGTGTTCAATAAATGCAAATCGGTTTTGTTTGAAAACTTACATATAATAATGGGTTTGGGATCGCTGAATTCAAATTTGACATTATTTTTTCAAAAAACAAAATGGCGGATCCAATTTGGAGGACTTAAATATAGAAAATATTAATATATCAATGGAAATCGGCATCTATAATATTGTTGAGGTCACAGATTCTTTATTTAACGTTATTTGTTGGAAAATTATGAGGCAGATGTAAGAAATCAACAAAACTAACAATACAAACAATTATTTGAAGAACTAAAACCAGGGAAATGTTTAATGGCTCCAAAAAGGAAACGTTATTGCATAAAAAATGAACAATACAAAACGGGCACGAACGGGCTTCAGGCTTTGTAGTACTATGTTTAATAATGATTTTGGTCATAAGAACAAGTTATTTGATCGTGGGACATCGTGGGACTTTCGACTTTTGCATCACGACATTTGAAAATCGACAATTTACAAGCGTATTTTAATTGTTTAAGTTATACAATAACAATCAATATACTTACTTTCAACAGTTTTTTCCATTTGAATGTATGCCAAACCAGTAAACAGTAAAAAATACTCTGCGCGGTCGAATATAAAATACCGGTAGCGTTTCAATGTGGCGATATGCGACTCGCCATTCACGAGAGGTTACAGCAGCTTAAAGTAGTCAGCTGCTTATACTGACCGTTGTAAACGCTCATTTTGAAGGCGGCAGGTACCAACCTAACTATTGAGGGACTTAAACCTTCCCTACTTACAACTTTGTTTGGGGGACTTTTCGCCACGTTTTCGGTATTTGGCACCATAGTGCGACGTAATCCCGGTGACAATACAATATTTCATTGTTACTTTCATATATTTCTATATACTTATATATTTTAAAAGTATATTTTAATATGTTCTTAATCTCAACTTCTTTATCCTAAAATAAATACTAGCCTACAACTAACCTGGGTTTTCCTGGTTCCAGAACACTTTACAATTTGGATCACAAAACATTTAGCTTAAGAAAATGTATCAGAACATCGAAATAACTAAAAAAAATAATAATACACTTTTTAAAGACATTCTTTTCTTCCACAATTCGTACTAGAAAGTAAAATAATAATTTAGTTTATGCATGACTAAAAAAAAAGCATGGGGCGTACTCTCATATACAATCACTTTATAAATTCTGAAATCGGCGCGCTCCATTATTTTCTTTTTAGTCATGCATAAACAAAATTACTATTTTTACTTTTTAGTACAAATTGTTTAAGAAAAGAACGTCTTTAAAAAGTTTTTTATTATGTTTTAACATTGTCAATTTCTCTTCCCTTGGCTTACGGAGCCTGTAAACCGACGTTCTTTCAGTAATTCACTACTCCTTACAGCATACACACATACAGATGCCCACATACCGTCATAAAATAGGAAGACACATAATTTGTAGTATCAGTCAAATGTGCATGAAAAAAAGTAAAAGAACGGACCCATGGTTCGATGCTGATTTTATGAGGTTTGAAACTACAAAACAACTTCTAGCCTTTAAAAACAACATATAACAATACTGTTATCTTAATATTTTTTATGTACGTCAGTGACAGAGCGAGAGAGGGAGAAAGCAATTTCCCTGGGTGTGTCTATACCGACTGGCTCTGATGAGATGGAGGGGAAATGCTCGTTTTCCTTAACAAAAAAAAAAACTTAAACATCCAGTCATTGAAAAGTATTTTAGTTTTAAATTATAAAAGATGACTTCCACTCTTGCGCAAAACAAAGTTGTAAAGAATTGTATAGAGTAGAACTCGGTTATAACAACATCCAAGAGCGTTATAACCGAATGTCATTGTAACCAAAGTGTATGCAGTTATGACGATTATATTTACATCACACAAAACCTGGCTATAGGCAAGGTATTCATATTACTTATGTTGCTATGACTGAGGTACACTGTATTTAAGATCAAATTATACAAAGTTATTGTAAATGATTAAGATAGAGTAAAACTGTTAAATGATAGAAAATATTGTATTTATATATTAGTTTTGATTACATGTTTATCATTTGCATTGTCCCAGATAGCACAGAATATCCCAGAGATATCCAATTTAGATCCATAGTATGTGTGCAATATCCCAGAATATTTGGGACCAAATAAGAATATTCCTAGGATATTCTTTTTAGAATATTAAAAGGATATTGGATATTGTGGGAAATATCCTGAAAATAATGTCCAAAGAATAATTGTTCTCGACATATTCGTAGAACATAGTTGGGATATCCCCAGGGTATCATCAGGAAATGTGTTCATTCCAGACATTCAGATATTCGTAAAATATTCTACGCATACACCAAGAATATCGTAGAATATCCTTGGAATATTCGTAGCATAGTCATAGACTGTAGCTGTGCTGTGTGGGGTAGAACAATGTTAAGTACTAAATACCGAAGGGCAAAAATGAATACCAATATCGAGTATCGAGAAATTCTGGTATTGACCTATCTCTAATTTATATATTACTTAATTACTTTTAATTTAAAATATATTATTTGCATTGTAGAACAATCTTGAAGAAAGTGTCGAGTATCGAATATCGAAGGTCAGAAATAAGTATCGATATCGAATGTCGAAAAATTCTGGTATCGACCTATCTCATATATTCATATATATATATATATATACACTTTTTCATTCATTCACTTCTAATAAAATCCTCTCGAGATATTTGTCGAAAAATTTACGTATTTTTTAATTGCATGGCTGAGTAAAGCTACAAAAAAAATTGGAGAAACGCAAGTACGTTAAGTCTTTGATTTACGCCGAAAGGACAATGCTACGTGAGAATAAAAAATCTCGGGACTGAACTTTCTTCACAAACAAAGGCTGAAATACCAAACTTTGCGCCGTTTCTTCCCTTCCCGCTTTTCGTTAATTTTTTTTCTTTGTTTTTTCTTTTCTTTTATTGCGGTTTCCTTAATCTGAGAGCAATGCAAGGCTGTACGCAAGGAAGAAGTAAAAAAAGAGACAGAGGAATTGAATAGTAGAAGAGGGAAGATGCGGAACGTTAGTGGCGGCGATGGTGGTATCAGAGGGGTGAATAATTTAAAGAGGATATTCTCATGTTTAAGCAATCAACCACAGTGCGGTCTAATGTTCGAAATAGGGTTGGCTTTTCACACTGAGTGTGCACGAGAAAAAGAGCGAAAGCAAAGTCAGAGAGAGAGCGAGAGAGAGATGCAGTGAGACACAGGGAGGAAGAATGGAAGAGACAAAAGAAGAGAGAAAGAGAAGGAAACAAAGAAATATGACATGCAAGAGCTTTGTTATGTGACAGTACAATTGAGGATGGAAGATCGGTCTAACCCGAGCTCCTTTATTTCCGGTCTTGTCTCTCTCTCTCTCTCTCTCTCTCTCTCTCTCTCTCTCTCTCTGAGACTCTTTCTTTGTTTTAAGTAAAGTCGGAGACAGAATAGAATCCATTTTCATTGTAATTTTCTCTTAAATATTTTGACGTATTCTGGGGAGAAGTTGACATGCGAGAATATGAAAGGCCTTGTAGACAACATTTGAAATAAACAACGTCTATCTAACCAATTGGAGCATCTAATAAGGACAAACCTTTTAGTAACTAACTGCAATAAATTACAATATCAATGTGAATAGACCCACGAGTTTCAGCGGTTCACGTGGCGGAGTTTCTATTGACACTCGGAAAGCACGTATGTTCGATTTCTTTTACCTTTGCAAAAAAAATTTTGACAGACAAGCGAAAAAGTTTAAGTATTATTGAATAGTCAGAGATATAAAACACGCTGCAATGATACAAAAAAATAGGGTAAATATTTAACAAACAATCTCAATGAGGTTCTGTAAAATATGAAATTGCTTTACAAAAATTATGGAAAATTTGGACATTTGTTTGACGAAGATACCGTACGCTATTAACAAGTATCGGACATAATCTAAATAAAATATTTTACAATTATTAATATTATTATTACAATCTGTGCCTGATTTTCATGACATCCCTGTACATTTTAGGAACAGATTATTTTCTATGACCTCTTACTATATACGCGTATTTATTTAAAAATAAGACATTTGCTACCGCAGATAAGCATTTGTTTACTAATGTTATTTCTTTGTTATACAGGAGTACAATGAGTTAATATTAAACAGTGGCATAAGATAATGTGAACGTGAGAATTTATAAATAACACATTTCAATTCATTATCTAGGCCGAAGAGGAATAAATTACTTGGATCAAATTTCAAAACAGGCAGTACAAATATTTTATTTAATTTGCAATGTAAAGCCTATACGCTAGATATTCATGTATGTCCTAAGCCCATCTTAAGTTTGAGGGATAGTTTCCACCGGATCTCTTTAAAGAAAGGAGATGCAGAGAAAGCCGCCACAGATTTATTGTATCATCCTGCTACATGGAATTGAAGAGATCTTTGGGTAACCTCAGCCAGTAGAGATCGAACCTTCGTTAATCCTCAGCAATGACTTAGAGTCCATAACCTAGAGACTAACTATTTTCAGTTACTTTAAATGTGTACGATTTGTCACATTATAATTCACCTTCCACAAATGCAATTGTATATATCGAGCAAGCAGTAACAGAATATAAAACGTCCACGAATGCTCCACCACATCAATTCCATAGAGACTAGGCTGATTGGGTGAAACGAATGTGTTATGTTTATCGAAATTACATTCAGTTAAACGAGGAAGCCTATTGGGAGAAGAAGGCTAATTATAAACAAATCAATTGAACTATAGTAATATCATTACTAGTGTCAATTAAATATTAATTAGTTTCATATAGTATGTGACTGTAAATCATCTTTCTGTGTAGCTAGTGACTATTTAAACTATGAGCAATTAAAATCAATAACACATATTTTACACTCTTTTACACATTTATGTTTATATAATAAATTGAACTGATTTGTCTAAACATGATGCAGTAGAGGATCTGCTTGTAATTTTTGATTCCAAGATAATCTTTGCTTAAACACAGTTGACACAATAATGAATAATACTTATAGAAACCTTGATTACATTTAAAGAATTGGGTAAGATTTTTATAATGAATAAAATAATCTTAAAGTAGCCTAGGCGTTAAAAATATGCTTTCTTAAAACTGAGAAAAAAGTACTTGTCAGTTCACAGAGAAACAACTGTCTGAGAAATGAGATATCTAAATTCGCATTCAATTGAAAATGAGAACATGTCAGTTTAGAAATAAGATCATTCATCTTATTTCCAAGTCAGTGAGAATGCTGATATTTCATTTCGAAGCAAATTATTTGTCACAATCAGTGAACTGGCAAGAATGTTTTCTGAATTTTAAGTTTTACATGAAATAAGAAAGGTTAAATATTTTGTAATAATACTGACTAAAAGAAATATGTTCGGATTACTTAGTAGCATGGATCCTAAATATTTGTGTTCGATAACAAATACGTCATCACCGACACAACCTAGATTCTATTCTCGCTGCCACTAATGTTTCAACTTCTTTTCTAAGACTATCAAAACAATTTATTAGCAAACTTTGATTCTGTGAGAAAATGTGCAAAACATTGTACGAAAAGCTGTTCAAATTGTAAGGCTGAGTGGAACAATTTGAAGAGGAAGTGATAATATGTTGAGTTATATGAGACGTGCTTATAAAATAAGAAACACATGAGCCTTTATAAGGTTCACAGGTGTCTTTCACCTTAGTTCGTCACACATTTGTAGTATGACGTACTGTACCGAGGTGACCAAGCATATCTTTCTGGTAAATCAATGCGGAAGGATTAAGAATACCACTTCTATGTAACTTGTCTTGTTGAAGTGAGGAGAATTTTGAAAACTATCAGTCAAAATGTCAATAGCATTGGTAGGTTTCTGAAGTAATGTCCCTGCGTAAAAAAAACATATGTTATTCACCTTGTCTAATCGATGACTGGACTTCAGTCAAAGAAATCGTTGTAAAGCAATTCCCATAATCGTTGTAAACCTGTGTATCATTGCGCCGTGATATTTGATTAGTAAATAAGACTTACACGGTTTTTCTCATCCGTTAAAGAGCTTTGCATAGGCAGAGTTGGTTTGGTTAAACTCGAAAAAAGAACACACCAGATTTCACGGCAACGATTCAAAACTTTGTACATGTTTTTCATAACCCATCTCGCTTCTCTTTCATGTTTTTGCCTGTAGCAGTAGAGATAACTTCGCTAAAACTTATCTTTTCTCTCATCGAGCGATTGTGTGAAACTTATAAAGTTCCAGGATCATGGTTTAAGAAAATCAATTATAACGTTGTGGCTTTTAACTCTCTATATAACGTTGTTATCAATACTAAAGTTTCACTTTTGGTGGGAACTTCCCCAACCTAGAAACTTTCCAACACTTTTGGATGAATGAGACAAAACACATTGCTCCTGTTAAACTAAAAGGTGTGTTCATAATATTACATGGGCCTATATTCAGCTATGGAGACTACTTTCAAGAACTTCTGGTTAGAACCAACGTGCATGAATTTTTTTATTTTTTATTTTTTGCTGTGTGTGTGTGTGTCTCCTTGTATATCTATATTAGACAGCATTCATCTTTGGCGATGTATAAAAAATTGAGTTGAGCAAGTCGTTCCCATGTAATACTCGAATGTGTGTTATAATCTTTACATATACAACTGTACAGTTTATTCCGTTTCTCAAATATGTAAAACTAATAACTAAGGCGCATGACACACTCATCATTGTCAAACCAAACCAGAATTCTGAACCATTACTTAGCATGGTAATATAATATAAAAATGAACTATTTTATGAGCCGAATTAATACGTATGATTGAGAAACTACGGACGAACATTAAAGTACGCGTATTTACAAACAACCGTTTAAAATTAAGAATAATGTCGCCATGTCAGTCTATGAGTTTTGATTGTGATAATATTTTTGATACATCGATTTACTATTATCGAAGCTTAAAGTATAGTGCTCCGAAATCCATTACAATTTTCTCAGAAACTTCAGTCTTCGTTTTGGATAAAGCTTATGTACTATGCTGTATCATTAGTGTACGACAGATGGATCTACCAATTAAAATTTGGTATGATTTTTAATTTCTCCCATTTCCTTCTTATCTTCCCTACTTATTAGCACAACATGCAATTTTCTTATTATGTTTAACATGCATGATTCTTCTTTTCAGTTTAGTTAAATGTCACCAATAACGTGGATCAATTAACTAATTTCTCATGGATATATTAACGTACCTGCTCTTTAAATAATGTATTATGTAATCACTTACTTATAGTTACATTCGATCGGACTTCAACATAAGGTTCTGCTGTTCGAATATAAATAAGTTTATAATATGAGTAAATTTTGAAAATATGTGATAAAACCAGAAAAATATGTGACAAAAATAAAAATATTTCGCAACAGAAACTTAAATATTATGTGTATTGTAAACATCTTAAAAGTCAGTTTTAAAATGCTTACCTCTTAGCGAGCTATTCTTTGGAAGCGTTGCAGTGGGCCACCATAGTTTTCTCCATTGTAAATTTGTGACGTTTATCTCTAAAAAAAAAAGCATCTTATATTGCGAGAAAGATCGCTCCACGTCACAAGAAACAGTTCTCGCATATTTGAAACACAAAATTTCACTAACACTGAAATTGACCACTTCTCCTTCCAAAAAAAGGTGCAATTTTACACAATGTTTGAAAACCTAGTTGTTGTTTTTTCAAAAAATGTATGTAAATTTAGACATTAGCACTTGTCCGTTAGCTCCAGTAAGTTCGTTTCGTTTCTACTATGCGGATTTCACCCACTGAAGCTGACAGAGTGTTCGATGACGATTCAAGCTTTTCTATTCAACGAGAAAGAAAGAATTGTTGAAATGGATGCTAATTCGAGTACGGGGCGATCTTTTAACAGTTCTTGCAGAATTTCTATAGACGATGCTTCGTCTTTGTCGAGATCATTTACGACAGATACGAATTGTTCAGAAGTTCTGGGCATAATACTCAACGGCATCCAACCAAGTGCCCCATCGCGTAACTACAGGAGCGGGTGGAAGAGGAATCCCAGGGCATTTTTCATTAAAAATGTCTATTCTTTTAGGTGACTTGATAAAAACTTCCTTTCCACTTGAAACTATTTTTTCGACCTTGGGATAAAGAACTCTTATCTTTTCACATATTCTATGCAACGCATGAGCCACACATGTAACATGCACCATTTTGGGGTTGCTAACGACAAGGCCTACTGCAGCTTTTTTCATGTAAGCTGCAGCATCTGTAACAAGGAGAAGAACATTGTCAAATTTTATGCCTTCTGGCCACAATAGCTGGATTGCTTCGTTGAAAAGGCTTGCTATCGTTACATGTGTAGCAGCAGATAGCTCTTTACACACTAGCAAATAACTTTTCGTCAACACAGTTTCGTCATCATTACTTAGCACTCCTAGAATCACGTTTCCCACTTTTCTACCACTGTAGTCTGTAGTTTCGTCCATACATACCCAAATATTTTGATGCGCACATTCCGAGCGAATATGTTGTAAAGTTTGCTCGTAACACCTGTGCAGATAAGTTTTTCGCAATGTTGATTCGTCAGGCGGTTCAAAATTCGTATATTTCACGAGAAACTTTCGTAATTCAGGGTTCCTTAATTTGAACAGTGGAATATCAGGGGATACAAAAGCTATGCACAAGTCCATAGAAAAAGCGGACAATTTTGACGGTTCACCAGAACTAGACGCAATTGGTTGACCGATAAATGCCGTCTCTTGCTCAAACGTGAAGCAGTAGCAATATGCTTCACGTTTGAGCATATTGTATTCTTGTTCTATGTTAAATATGTTATGTTAAATTGTATTCTTGCTCTCCAAATGCTGCGTAATTTGTGAACGTTGGTCAGCCGCGACAGATTTACCACACGGTTGGCAAAATAGCACTTTGCCATCAGTAAAAAACACATCCTTGTATTCGTCACAGAACTTATGCAAACGAGATGAAACACTTAAGCCCTGCAATGTTGTAACTGGCTTGTGGCTGGGTAGAATTTCCCA